>PVIH01022490.1:0-27033 GCA_004025045.1 Sigmodon hispidus | reverse complement strand
AAAAAAAAAAAAAAAAACAAAAACAAAAAGTCATCATTCTCTCACAAAAGTTCCCCAACCAAATACACAATTCGGCCCAGCTGCCCAAAAATTCAAACATACGACATAAAAATAAAAAATCTTCCTTAAAAAGGCTCCAACACACTACAACCTCATCCTGTCATCTTCTCTTAAAACCAACTCTATTTTATAAACAATTTTCACCAAATAAACCCCATTTAAAACATATCTCAAAACAAATTTTTACCACAATAATTGGCGCCCAATGTGGGGCGCCAATTATTGTGGTATAAATTTGTTATTAAGAGGTATGTATTAATTAAGGTTTATTTTGTTAGAATTTTTTATAAAAGGAAGTTTTAGCAACGAGCTTAGCCGCCGCCGTATCGACCCGTACGGACCCGCCACGTCACTGCGCCAAGGGACCGGAAGACTCGCCTCTTTGTCGCGCTTTGGGACTGGAAGATTTGCCTCTTTTTTTGCGCTCTGTTTTTATCTTGTCTTTGTTTTGTTTTTGTCTTGTCTTTGCAGACCATGCCCCTCCCATACTTGTACTATCTATTATTTCTCTGCTACAGTTGAGAGCATTGACTGTTCTTCCAGAGGTCCTGAGTTCAATTCCCAGCAACCACATGGTGGCTCACAACCATCTATGATGACATCTGGTACCCTCTTCTATATATTGTATACATAAAAAATAAACCTTTAAAAAATGTCACTACAAGTAATATTGCACTTAATGTTGAGAATGAGGAAAAAGACAGAAATACCTCTTCCTGCATCTCTATATAGAACTGCAATGGGAGTTCCACCAGGGCAGTAAGGCAAGAAAGAAGGTGAGAAGATGACAATGAATGTGGGTGTGATGAATGTGAGCATCAAGCCAGACTGGGAAGACAGTGAAGTCACCTTGCCTCTCAACTTCATGACTAACACATGTCATCATGTCACATACAGAAAATCTGAAGGAGCACATAATAAAACTACTCAAATCAGAGAGTGGGATGTGGCTTCAGGACATAACATTCCCGGCATTCATGAGAGGAGTTAAAAATGGGTAATGTTGAAAAGGTGAGAAGACTTTCGTTCAGAAGTGTGCCTGGCACCACACTGTAGAAACAAGAAGCAAGTTTAAGACTGGGTCCAATCTTCAGCATCTGCCTAGGTGGAAGTCGGGCAAATCACTAATTCTCTTATGCAGATGCCTTTGAGAGCAGAGGCATCGTCAGGAGGGGACAAAGGCATGGAGTGAATGTCTGGAGAAAACACTCCTGAGCATAAATGATTTCACCAGAATTAAGGCAAAAGCGCAGACCTGATACCTTTAAAAGGCCACTAATTGGTCATAGCCACTGCCTTATTTACAGGACAAATATCCTGTGGCTTTTAGTAAGAACCATAATTTAAGTCAGACACCAGGACACTTTGTTTGGACAGTCCTGCTTCAGTGACGCTGCCTTGCAGTGACAATCCCCATTCTGAAGAAAAGAGTTAGGTCGGTGGGGAAAGTACTATGTTGCATCAACCATCTAATTCCATGTGAAGTTGGAAAGAGAGAACACACTCCACAAAGTTTGCCCTCCCACTACACACACACACTAATAATAATAATAAATTTTAAAGTTGCTTTGATTCATTTTGTGTTTATTTTTATTTTTTGAGACAGGGTTTCTCTGTGTAGTTTTGGCTCTGTAGACTAGCGTGGCCTCAAACTCACAGAGATCCACCTGCCTCTACCTCCCAAGTGCTGAGATTAAAGCTGTGTGGCACCATTTATTGTTATTATTTTTTAAATTAGGATGGATACTCCTAATTATTTTACATGTATGGGTACCATGTGCATGCAGTGCCCATGAAAGGCAGCAGAGGGTGCCAGATCCCCTGGCACTGAAGTTAGAGCTGCTTAAAAACTGCCATGTGGATACTAGGAATGGAACCCAGGTCCTCTGCAAGAGCAGCCAGTGCTCTCTACTGCTGAGCCGTCTCCAGCCGTTAGTCTCCTAATTTGCATACTGCACAAATCCCAACAGATGTGATATCGAGTGAAGAGTACACAGGAATGCTCAGTACCCTTCTTGAACTTACTATGAAACTGCAAATATTTCAAAATAAAAAGTTAAAAATAAATTGTAATTAGCTATGCTTGGTAATGCAGGCCAGAAATTCCAGCTACTTGAGAAGCAAAGGCAAGAGTGCTTCAAGTTCAAGGCTAGCCTAGGCAATTTAGTGAGCCTTTGTCTCAAAATCAAAAGTTTAAAAAAGGAGTTGAGGGAGCAGTGAAATGGCTATAGTAAAAGTGATTGGTACATAAGCCTGGCAACCTGAGTTCAATTCCCAGATCCAGCTCCCACAGTAAAAGAGGAAAACCCACTCCTGAAACTTGTCCTCCCACCCCCACCTCCACAACCAGGACACACATGCATCCAGACTCACATACATACAATAATAAATACCTTTTATAATTAAAGGAGGAAAGTGGATAGAGTTTGCAAGTACAGTGCTTGTCTGGCATGCACAGGGTCCTACATCCAATGTTCAATACTAGTAAGTAAATAAATGTTAATTGTATGTCCATATAATAAAGCAAATCTCTCCCAAGAAGAAAATGAAAACCTGTAGATGATCCTTTTGTGTGTTTCAGAACCTATCTTACATCTTTTTTGAAACAGCAAATACAATAACAGGATGCAGTTCCACACCACTGCAAGCCAGACCAGTCATGTTCCCAAACATGGTGGAATTACCCAAGTAATACCCTAAAACCTTAGATCCCATGCAATGCTCCAGAAGGCATGACAATTCAGACACTGGATTCCAGAAGTTAGGATTTTAGAAATCCCAAAGATAAACCATTCCTGTAGAAAGCAGTAGCTATTTCAGATGCATGTCTTAGGACAAGGCCAAGAACAGAAGACGTACTGGATAGCTTTATGTCAACTTGACACAAGCAGCTAAAGTCATCTAAGATGTTTGAACCTCAGTAAAGAGAATGTCTCTAAAATACTGGTCCACAGGCAAGGCTACAGGCAAGTTTTCAATTAGTGTTTGTTGGAGAGGGCCCAACCCATTGTGGGTGGGGCTGTCCCTGGACAGGTGGTCTTGGCTTCTATTAGAAGGTAGGCTGAGCAAGCCATGAGGAGCAAGCCAGTAAGCACCACCCCTCCATGGCCTCTGCATCAGCTCCTGACTCCAGGTTCCTGCCCTGCTTGAGTTCCAGATCAGCCAGGGATGTTACACAGAGAAACTTTGCCTTGAGAAAAAAAAATCTAAATATAGTAAACTACGTATGAAGAGCACAGAAAATGTCCTTGAGGCACACACAGAAAAAGATAAAAGAATGCCTACATTAGATTTAACAAAACACAAGCAACACAGAAGTATAAAACCCTTTAAAAAAATGAAGGAAAATAAATGAAACTAAAGATCGGCAACTGAACTTCCTTCAAGTATCAAGGCCATTTAAATATAGGCACATGCACATCTGAACAAGCAAAGACTCAAAAGTCCTTACACACTATCCCGCCTGACAGATCCTCCCATGCTTCTAAAACCCAGGTTCATCACTTGGACCACAGACACAGTCAATTATCTCATTAATAAGTTCTCACTTATCTCCAAATGGTACACAACTAATACAAGCCCAGACACTTCAGAAAGAGGTGGCTCAGGGGATTCAACAGATGCATCAGAGCTGGAAGTCTAACGAGAGATTGCTAAAAAGGCCGGAGTAAAAGGATAATGAAGTCAACATTTTGTGTATTGAGTTGTAGAAAGAAGGAGAAACAAGACTGGGGTCCTGGAAGGAGAAACAACAGGCATGAGGCTGAAGAGACCCCAGAGAACCCCGGTTGGGTTCTGGGGAACATGGCATCCCATAATGCCATACTCCAGTTCCAGGTGTCCCAATGCCCTCTTACAGCCTCACAGATACTGAATGTAGGTAGTGTACATACATACATGCAGGCAAACTCTCTCTCCATATATTATGTATATATATTATATATTCACACACATACATATACATATATGTTCTATGAAGTTTTTGGCCTGGACTTTTGGGCCTAGCTCTAAGGTTTGACCAGCAGCAGTCTGGCAGTCTGGCATTGTCAAAAAATATACAAACATTTATATTAATTTTACGTTGATTGCCTAGGGCCCAGGCATATAACCTGATAACTCCTTCATCTTAACTCCACCCATGATTTTTGTTGGGCCATGAGACTCGGTACCCTGTCTCAGCAGCATTTCAGCTTCTTTCCTCTGCTTCTCTTGGCATCTCTACGGCATCTCTATTCTGTTCTTTTTGTTCCCACAGTTTTTTTAATCTGGTAGCCCGTCTGCCTTTGGCCAATTAACATTTTTGTTAAACTAATAGATGAGTCAATTATTTATAATAAAATAAAACATAATCCCACTACACATATATATGTATATATAACAAAAATAAATTTTTAAAAATGAATTAATTAATGGCAGGGAAACCTTCTGTTCCTTAACTATGTAGAATACCACCAAGATATTTAAAGGAAAGAGGAGAGAAAGGAGAATACAGTGGGGTCACTATCACCCTGCAGGTAACAGACAAGAACAAAGAGTGCTAGTCAAAACAGGCAGGTTAAAATGAGCAGGCCATTAGGTGCTTCTGAGGTTGCTACTTAAAGGTAATCACTCAAATAATAGTCTTTCCTGACATCAAGAAGAATTTAATCAATGAAACAAACTAACAGCAAGTGACTAAGTAAATAAAGTGAAGTGAAATGTAGACATAATTGTAACAGTGACAAAATTGAAAACAAACATAGTCAAACAGCAATTAATGTATGATCCTAATATGTCTATTGAATAAAAAATATTTTCAAATTGTTTGGAGCAAAGTTTAACTACGTTGACCATATGAGTCATATTTATAATGCAGATTAATTAGTGCATTTACAGGAAGTTCAAATGCATACTCAAAAGGTTTAAGTGTAGACAAAAATTTATTAGGCAAATGGAAATATGTTTTAATATCATCAGATAAAATAAAATTCAAGACAAAACTCCTGTCAGACAATGACTACTTACAGACTGAAAGCTATGCTTCCAATAAAGGAAAAGTTAGTGACTAATATGAACCAAATAACACATAAGAAACAAAAAAGCTGAAGAAACACCATCAAGGACTCATACTAGGAATGTAACAATGTTTCATTATTGGCAACTATGGCAAGATAATTTACCAAACTAATAAATAGCAAGAGAAGAACTGTACCGTTACCTCCAGAGAGGGTGAAGTAACTTTTGATAGATTTCAATACCTATTCACAATCACAACAAAAAATTCTCTTGAGGAGGCTGGAGATTAAGATTAGTGATTAAGAATTAAGAATGTGAACTGCTCTTCCAAGAGGATCCGGGTTGGGTTCCCAGCGCTCACACTAGATGGCTCATACTCTGCTGTAACTCCAATTCCAGAGGATTTAACACCCTCTCTGGCCTTCACAGGAACCTGCATTCACATGTACATGCCCCCACACACATACAGATAATTTTTTAAAAATTTTTATCTCTTGAGTAAATAGAAATCGAATTCTTTCTCAATATGACTTTAGACAAAAATGAAAAAGAATGAAAAAAAAAAAAAACACATGCTCACAAAGTCTGCACAATCAGTAACATCCTAAATGAATGTTCAGAGCACTAAATATTTTCCACATTTTTCTCTTTCCTTATGTATGCATTTGTAGCTAAGAGTGTTCCTCTGAGTACAATTTTAGCTGCATCTCAAGTCCTTACATGTTGTATTTTTATATTAATTCTAATCAAAATATTTCTAAAATTGGGTCATTCTTATTATGCTATTTTCCCTTACCATGAATTACTCAGGAAATAATTTTCTGGACACATTTGACTTTTGATTTTTTTTTTAATTTAAAGAACAGCATTCTATTTTATTTGAATTCCCTGGCATCTTCTGGGATTTTCCTTTGCCCCAGTGTGCTGGAAGCTTGTGTAAATGTCTATGTGAACTTTAAAGAATATGTATTCATAGCTTTCAGGAGCAACATCTAGACAAAGCACAGAAATGTACTAATTGTATCATTCAAATTCTTACTAAATTTAGTTCCAGTCATTGCAAAAAATGTGTTTATTAAAAAAAATCCTATGATTTGTGATTTTAGTTCCTTATAAAAACTAAAAACACTTCTAATTATGTAGACATCCTGTTACAGGGAATAAGAAGATAAATGACCTTCTCCCCACAATTATTTTTCTTAAAAAAAAAAAAATCACATTTTTTTTCAACTAATCATTATCCAAAATGGCTTAATGTTACCTACCTGGAACATAAAGTAATTTCTTTAGGCATCTTCCCAAGTTTAATTGGGTCATATCCATAACTCTGGGGAGCAGAGCAATTTGCTTAATTACACAGAGGTGCATTTTGCAACTAGTTCATATTTCTAGGTACATATGAGGACAGCAGTTCTCCACAATACACTCTCCAGAGATAATTGACTTTTTATAACTCGGGGATACTATTTTTCCCAAATCAAAATTACTTTGGCCTTGTTGTCTGCAAAGAGGGCAAACATCAACCCCCTCTTCAAGTGCCATGGATTGAGGCAGGGGCTTAGAAGCACTCCTGGCACGGCACAGCCACCTGATCACCAAACTACCGTACTCTAGCAGAAGCTCTGACAATTCAGCCAGTGCCTGGACTGTGTGAAACACTTGTGTGCAATCAGACCTTCCAAGAACCTTAGAACATGGGTACAGAAGTAGTCTTGATTGGCACCTTCTAAATTAGTGAGGTATTGCTGCCCAATTTGGACCTAGCACCTCCTCTAAGGCCATTTTGCTTCTCCACCTAGGCAGCACATTGCAGAACCCCTCCCCTTTGTGATCAGGACATCAGACTCTCAAGGAAAGAATTTCTGAATCATCCAGAAAGTCACAGAACACAGCAACACGAATCACACACATGCCTGCCTCAACTGTTCCACCTAAAATCTATTCCCTACATAGTGGTTCCAGGGATCCATCACAAATGATACCAGTTCCTTCTCTGCTCAAAACTTTGTAAAACCTCCCACCTAGGAGTAGAAATTGTCACCTCCATTCCTTCGGTCCTAGACTGCTCCCTCTGAAGTTACAATCAATTCACATGGTGATGGACACACAGCTCCAGACATTCAGGGACAGGTGTATTTCTCGTTTATCTTACTTAGCTCTTTCCCAAAGAATCTGTCCAGACAGTTCCATCCTTCCCTTTCATTCACACTTTTGCTTACGTCTCACGGAGCTCTTCCCTGACCACTGTACAAAACAATCAGCCTGGGATACTCTTTGCCATCACCACTTATGTTCCTTAGACTTTTTCTATTCTCTGTATTTACACTTGCTTATGATCTCTCTCCCCAATGAGAACAGTACAGAGCTGACCCTCTAAAACTGAGGGCAAGTGCTTTGGCCATAAAGTGTCACCCACTACACATTTCATCCTTTGCAGGTTGCACACTTCCCATTGCCACCACTGACATCCACTTCCATTCTACCTAGCTGTCCTAAGGCAGTCTACAGAAACAAGGTATATATGTGTGCACAAACACAGCCTTACAAAATCAGGTAAGAATCTGAGTTTGGCTCCCACGATGCGGCTTACCAACTGTCTGAGGTTCACTTTCTAACGATGTGATAAAACATTCTGACCAAAAGCAACTTGGGGAGAAAAAGGTTCATTTGATTTCCGTTACACTCTCAACCATAGTCCATTATGAAGGAAGTCAGGGCAGAAATCAGGAGGCAGGAACACTGCTGACTGGCTAGTTCCCCATGGCTTGCTCAGCCCAGGACCACCTAGCAGGGTGGCCCCACCCACCATCCATCCACACTCATTAATCAAAAAAATGGCCTACAACCTACAGACTGATCTGAAAGAAGCAATTTTTCAGTTGAGGTTCTCTTTTCCCAGATAACTTTAGCTTGTGCCAAGCTGACAAAAACCAAAATACCCCGAGCTGAGAAGCAGTCACAGAAATCCTATAGGCACACACAGAGAAAGTCAGTCTGTCTCTCTCTCTCTCTCTCTCTCTCTCTCTCTCTCTCTCTCTGTCTCTCTCTCTGTCTCTCTGTCTCTCCTTAAACTACGTTTCTGAATGGCAGCTTGAGGGATATGCAATGTAAAAGCACAAATTTATTAGGAAACTAGCACGTTCTTTACAAACAGTGCAAACTACAGCATAAAGCTGAGTTTTGTTCCCTTCACTAAGGCCACCAGGATGCAAACTACCATTCTTAGTCAGCTCTGGGTAGCAGCTAGCTGGTGATGCTCCCCTCTTCCCTGGGGATTCCTAGCTACACTATGTTTTTCTAGCCTACAGCAGGCTGAATGAGGCCAAGCCCTAGCACAGCCAGCAGTCTGAGAGGTGGTATGTGCTAGCTCTTAAAGCCTTCCATAGGCTTTTATCTTTCCCCAGCCACCAGCTAAATCACCCAGGATCCCAGTTCTTCAAAAAAGTGTGATGCAAGGTGAAAAGAGAGTGACTAAGGATGCCAGCAGGCTATGCCAGAGGCATCAGTCTTCTCTCTCTCTCTCTCTCTCTCTCTCTCTCTGCCTCCTCTCCCCCTTTCCCCCCCCCCCGAGAAAGTCATTGAATCTTGAAATTACTGAAGATTTTAGCTCTGTCATCTAAAATTCTGGCCATGGAGACTTAACCATCCCTTAGGGCCGGGCCTTAGTGTTTCACCCTCAGTCCCCACAGATTAATGACTCATGGAATTCACATTTAGCTCTTTATTGTTATGGGTACTTCCTATGAGCTAACTTAGATCTTCATTTAATAAAAAACAGGCAAAAAGCCTCTATCAGTTATGGCCAATAAAACCATAAACATCTTGGATAATAAACAACCCATTTAAACACAACTAGTAACTTTTATTTACCTCACAAGCAGACCTAAATTCTTTGTCCAAAAAGAGAAGCACTGAGTCCACTCAAATGCAGAGTAAGAAATTGTGTCTAAATTAAGTCTGACAATCATTAGACACCAAAGGGCAAAAGAGTAAAACCATGAACTCCAACTGGCAAAACAAAGTTAATAATAAACAGACTGAGAGTGTAGCAGCTGTGTGTCTGTCCTAAGCACTTCACTGCCTGTTCGAGCTGGCTTTCTGCTGCTGTAATAAATGTATGACCAAAGCAATTGGGGAGAAGCAGGTTTATTCGGCTTACAGATTACAGTCACTGAGGGAAGCTGAGGCAGAAACCTGAGGCAGGAACTAAAGCAGAAGCCATGGAAGAATGCTAAGCTGCAAGCTGGCTTGCTCCCAGGCTCCCTTCCTTATACTGCCCAGACTCTACAGCCTAGGGACGGCACCGCCCACAGTAGGCTGGCCCTCCTATATCAATTAGCAATCAGTAGAGGCAATTCCTCAGCTGAGGTTCCCTCTTCCCAAGTGACACTGGATGTGTAAAGCTGAAGCTAACTGTAATGTGAGCCTTATACAATTCTTCCAGGTTTTATGCTTTTTCTTGTTCTTTTTTTGTCTCTGTTTGTTTTGTCTGGAGAAAATATAGAAGGACATGCCACCATTGGAAGATTTTTTTTTTTAAATTAAACTTATGTAAGATGCAAACAGCAGAGAAGTCATGAAAATTCTGTGTACAGCTCTGGTATGAATTTATTGTTATTCCTGACAAACCTTGAAACTGCTATAAACTGCAATGTCAACTTTGAAAAAAAAGTAACAGTCTAAATGAATTTATTGTTATTCCTGCCAAACCTTGAAACTGCTATAAACTGCAATGTCAACTTTGAAAAAAAAGTAACAGTCTAATAGTTGGAATATTTCAAAGAATGATTCAACTGCAGTGAAGTCTTGCTGCTGCACTGTATACTTAAAACCAGTTGCCTAGTGACTGGGGAGCTAGGAGATTTCTAAAATTCCATGTTTTAATTTAAAAATCAAGAAGCCAGGCTCAGTAGTACTACTGAGGCTGGGGAGCAGGGCCAAGAGCGAAGAGCAGGCCTCACACAAAGAATAAAAAATTATGATTCAAGGGGAAAAAAAACAAAAATAAAGCCCACTGGCAAAGAGGGAGAAGGTCAGTAAGTAACAGCCTGGCAGGCATGACAAAGGTCCTGTAAAAGCACCAGAAAGCCAGGAGGGTCAACACACCACCTGGCTCCTGGGTGCACCTCTCCCTCTCCTGTCCTGGAGCTCCCTCTGTAGACTAGGCTAGCCTTGAACTCAGAAATCCACCTCCCAGTGCTGGCATTTAAGGTGCGCAACACCACAACCCAGCTCATTTATATTAACTATTAAAGTAGGATGTGCCTTTATAATCTTATATTGTTTTGGGCAATTTAAACTATTACATATCTCTATCTAGTATCAGCCCAAGACCAGAGGTGCAATTCAGAGCCTGCTTTTTGACTAAAAATCATGTAACAGTAATCTGAATCAACTAAAACAAATGAACAAGAAATACAGTGTATAAAATAGTCATGACTTACCAGGATAAAATAGTTTCTCTTACTGGGCTAAACACTGCTGCCTTGTTTGCTTCCTATTGCTGTGATAAACACCATAACCAAAAAAGTAACTAGGGGAGAAAAGAATTTATTTGGCTTAGCCATTCTGATAAAAGCCTATCATAGAGTGAAGTTAAGACAGGAACCTGAGGCAAGTGCACTGACAGGTCCCACAAGGAGCACTGCTCCCTGGCTTGCTCTCCATAGTTTGCTCACCCTTCCTTTGTATAGAACCCAGGACCACCAGCTTAGGGGTGACACCACCCACAGTGGGCTGGGTCCTCCCTCATTACCATTAGTCAATCTGATAAAGTCAATTCTTCAACTGAGGTTCCTTTTTCCCAGGTGAGTCTACCTGGAGCAAGGTGACAAACACTAACCATGCAGCTTTAATCCAAAGACCAAAACTTTAAGCCCACAAGATGGCTGAGTGGGCCAAAGCTCTTGCCATCCGACTCCATGTTGGAAGGAGAGAACAGACTCCTGAGATTTGACTTCTGAGCCACACCCAGACACACATAACAAAATAAAAATTAAAAATACAAAACTTCATAAGCTCTGACATATAGCACAGGTAGAATATCTCCCACCAAAAACTTAGTTTTATGCAAAAAAAAATTATAATCATTGTGTAAGATTAACTTGAGGCTGTGTGTATGATATATATATATAAAACATTCATGAATTCAGTGTTTGTACTTGGGTGCCATATTTATGATACCTCATTATGTTTATGCAGAAACTTCCAATATACAAAGCACTTCTGATCCTGAGCACATCAGATGAAGAATACTTAAATAGAATCCCGATCGTGTCAAGCAATTGGGTCACTACAATGGAACCTAAAGACAGGCATCCAAACATAAGAAATGACCGCTGGAATTGGAATTTAAACACTCTAAGGTCTATTGTTAAAGTTTTGACTGTCAGAGAAATGTGACAGGGAGATGTTAAGATTAAGAGGTGGGACCTAGTAGAAAGTGTCAAGGCATTGGGTACTTCAAGGTGTGGTGTTGTAGGACCTCAGTTTCTTCTTTCTACACTTACTCTGGCCTTGAAGCAATGAGTCACTTATATCATGATGTGACATCTTGTCATCTGTCAAAGGCAACAGAAGGCCAACTGATCACAAACTAAAACATGAACCAAATACACCTTTAGACTCTGTAAGCTGGTTATCTCAGGTATCTGTTACAGAGACTAAAATTGATTAGCACACTGAAAAGGAAGGAAAATTATAAAATTACCTGGTAAAAGAGTCACTATGTAAATATAAATATATGATAAAAACAAAATTACATAGTGAATGAGTCAATATATAAAACATTTACTCACATATATATTTATATATAAAATATGTAATATAACCAAAGACACTTTAGACCAATTTCAACTGTGCTCTACTGGGCTGGTGGTAAAGAGGGCTAAGAATATGCCCCAGGAAAAGTTTCAAAAAAATACCAAGTGTGAGGCTATGCCTGGTGCAGCAGGCCAATAATCCTAGCTATTGAAGAGATGGAGGCAAGAAGATTCTACATTTTTCTTGAGCAGCCTGGGCAACTCACTGAAACTTGTCTCAAAATAAGAATCGTTTAAGAAGATTCAGTGGTGAAAGGCGTGCCAAGCATGGACAGGACGGACACAGGTTTAATTGTACCATCCAGAAAAGGTAAAGTACAAAGTGGAAAATGATCTCCAACGCTGAGATCAGAACCAAAGCTTAGAAGCTAGACATGGGTCCAGGGAAACGATGGGAGAGTGACTGAAATGTGAGCATGGAAAAGTCATTCTATCTAGGGCTGTCTACAGGCTCTGACCAGACAGAGCTGGCCTTGAGGCAAATGCAAAGACATAGTTCAGAGAGAGTACTCATTCATCAAAGAGACAGAAAAAAGCCATTCCCCTTTAAGGACAACATGACCTCAAGGAGAGCCCAAAGACAGACTAGCCCAAGCTGGAATCCCTTCAAATAAGGACTATGCTGTTGTTAAAAACTCTGTGTCTTGAGAAAGAAAAAAAAAAAAATATATATATATATATATATATATATATATATTCTGGTATAGGAATATATTTTCTATATATTTATATATACTCTATATATATTTCTTTTTGGAGTTTTAGGAGCCCACCGACCCTGGTGGGTTCCTCTCTCTTCCCTTCTTGTCTTAATCCACAACAACAAGATTAGGGAAACTGTTCACCAAAAGTTGCTAACAACCCCCCTAGGACAAACCCAACAGCTATCTTAAAGTTACTATAAGGAAGGACCTCTCTCCCATACTTCCCATCTGAGTTCTTTATACTAACTCAGAGTCTTCCAAGTAACACCCAAAATCAACAAGGCCACCCTTCACCTCCATCCCCTGCATCCAGCTTTCACCCCCTGCATCCACACTTTAGCCCCACTCCCTGAATCCACTCTTTATAGTTAACCAACAAAGCTCTGTAACAAAGCAGTCTACACTGCAGATTTCCACCCACTAGTGAACCCTGATACACACTTGCCTTAGGGCTCCAGGATCCATCACTAGATGTCATTGCCATCTGAGAGTTATAAATGACATCCTGGCTGCAGTGGACTCCTGGCGGAGACTCCCTTGGACACCATGACCTTCTTGCTTCTCAGTCACCTCACACCTATCTATCAAATGAGTTCCTCAAATCTCATGCCACCCACCACTGTTCTTAGACTATAGAACATTTGTCCCACAGCAACTGGGACAGAGCCTGGACCCTCTATCGCTAGCACAAGATGCTGCTGCCCCCATCTAAACCTAGAAACCCTGGGCTGCCAACCTAATCACAAACCACCGAGGACAACAGAAGCCTGCCCTAAAAGCCATCATCCAGCTCGCTTGAATAGAACACAGTCATCCAACTAACAATGGAAGTCCTAGCAATTCCAGCTGCTTAAATCTCCCTCCGCCCAGCCTTCCCTCTTCTGGCTCATTCTCCAGAAAGTCTAACCATGTCTCTCTTTTGTTGAAAGTCTTTCAACCATAGCCTACATCCACTGATGTTCAAACTCCACCACTGCAATGCCCTGCATTGTTTTTACCCTCCTGGCTCCTTCTTGCCACTTCCACGAGTTTACATCCAACCACTGTTTTCAGTTACTCCACTGCACTTGCCCATCTCTGAACGGTTCTCCCTCAGCTGACACTAGACCCAACTTCTTTTCATTCACTTACTCTGGGAGCTTTTCTCATCTCAGAACAGCGCTTGAATTCTAGTAAGTGGTCCTCCTCCAAGGCTTGTGGGCCTTTAAGGATACAAAGTGTAGCCAATGTGCACACAGTAAGCTAGCTCACGGGCAGCCAACAGAGTTATCTGTCCTGTTTCTTGGTATATTCTTACCATACATGGCAAGCTCTAAGGTATCCTGAAAGCTGAAGAGAAGTAAATGAATATATTAGGTCATTCATGAAGCTTGTCCACCATAATACTGATCATGCCCCTCTGTGTGTCAGGACAGAGTATGGAGATCTGAAAATCTCCTATCTCTCACTTCCGTAACCTCAGTGATAAGGTAATGCTTGCTACTGAGTATGCACTAACCTAAATAGAAAAGGTCACTTGAAAAAAAAGATCAAATCTAGGGCCTGAGAGATGGCTCTGGGGATAGGAACATGTGCTGCTCTTCCAGGGGACTCAGGTTCAGTTCCCAGCATCCATATGTGGACTCAAAACCATCTATAACTCCAGCTCCAGAGGATCTTATGCCCTCTTCTGGCCTCCATGGCACTACATTCGCATGCTGTAAAGACATACATGCAGGTAAAACGACCACACACATTAAATAAATCAGTAATTTTCTTAAAAATCTGCAAAGACATACTCCTATGGTTATTAAGTTTGGTTAGCCCTGAAGAAACAGCGTCAGCTCAGCTACATGGTTGCAAGGATAGAAATCAACACTCTTTATTCCATGGAACTCTATACTGACATTAAACATTTTTCCAATGAACACGTGTTTCCAATTGCCCAAAAGTAATGTTAGAAACAAAGCCCAATAAAAATAAAAGCGCTCTGAGGCTGGGAAGAGAGTTCAGTGGGTAAGAGCACTTGCTGCACATGCATGAGGACCTAGGTTTGGATCTTAAGCACCCATATAAAAAGCCAATCATAGCTGCACACCTGTAACCACAGTACTGGAGAATAAGGGAAGGCAGAGACAGGGGATTGCAGGAGTTGATGAATTGAAAACTGAGAACTTTAAGTTTGGTGAGACTGTGCCTCAAGAAAGTCAGAGCTCGGTGCTGGAGAGATGGCTCAGCGGTTAAGAGCATCCTCTGCTCTTCCAGAAGACCCGGGTTCGATTCCCAGCACCCACATGGCAGCTAACAACTGTCTGTAGTTCCAGTTCCAGGCAAACACCAAGGCAAATAAATAAATAAAGTTAAAAAAAAAAAAAAGAAAGTCAGAGCTCAAAAGAGGACCCCACACACACACACATACACAGTACACTGGACACACAAAAACTGAATTTAAACAAGCACTTAAAATAAGTTAGTTAACTTTTAGAGAATTGGGAAGTTTGTACAGCAATTTAGAGACACACTCCCAAGAGAAAACCACAACCTACATTCTTCAAAGGAGATTTCTGGAATCAGAAAACCAGTGGAGCACAGGACAAGTCTTTTCATTTTATCAAACAAAGTATTTTTTCATCCAAGCATCCCAAAAACCAAAAAAAAAAAAAAATTACCTGTCAATATATCTCTATGAAAACTGTAAAGTATGTCTACACAGACACACTGATGATAGACCAAGTTGGGGGGAGGGGTGTCAATGTTGGCATGACTACCTAGCAAAATGTGTTCCAGCTTTACTTTCAGAATTTTTTTAAATGACCAACAACCATCAATAAAAATGAGATTACAGGTTTTAAGCAAACCAATCAAGCAATGCTGTAAAGCAGCTTCAGTTGAAAAACAAATGTGATGTTTATACACAGGTCTAGAGCAAGATCCTTTACGTTTGAAGTAAAGCAACACAAGTGAAATCTCCTTTACAATCTAGTGAGCTTTGGACATCTAAAACAGCACAACTTTCTTAAAAATCAACTCTAAAGATACTTTAAATTTAGTGTGCGCTACAAGGCAGTTGTTAGAACCCTGGGAAAAGAAAGCTGAGAGGATTTGATCTTTAACTGCCTTTGGGAAAGGTCAAACCAGCTCTCTCTGGTTTAGCCTCTCTAGTACATGAAAGAACTGGCTGAAAAGATCCACTGACTGCATTGTCTCAATGCTTGAATAGGAAAGTTTGTTAAGGCGTGCACAAAAACAGCCGGTGCTCAGGAGAATTTGCCCTGGACGAGACAGAGAACCCAGTATATAATACTCTAAACTCGCTTTGCTGTAGAGTCGCAGGTATTTTCAGTTTTAGACAAGCCAAACTTTCAAAATGCAAAACATTTCAAATGCTCGGTCTCTCTCTCCCCTTACAAAAACGTGGATTCAAAATCTTATAAGTAAAAATATCATGCCTCATTAAGCATTTGAATTTAAAAGCTTCAACGCGAAAAAAAAAAAAATGACCCTTTCTAACCTTCGGCTTTTGTAAACTCAAAAAAAAAAAAAAAATCACTGCTAGAAGGCAATCACTATATTAAAATCAACCCCTAAATGATAATAAATTCCTTATTCCACTCAACAGCAGCCAAGAAGATGACAGGCTCCCTTTAATCCCAGGCCTATCACATAGTTTCTCAATAATTAAGAACTCTGCTCTCCACTGCAGAGAGGCCAAACCAAAAGGAAAATCCGGCATTTGTTGAGAAGCACCAAAGCCGGAGGGGAGGAAAGATGTTCAGTCCAGGAAGCTGCTCTGTAGACCAGGCCGGGAGCAGCCAGAGCCTCGGTGCACGCGGCCCGCAGGACCCCAGCGCAGGCCAGGCCGCACGCGGGACGGGAGCAATCGGGATGAAGGATGCGCAGGGAGGATGCGGCGCCACCTGCGGCCGGGAGGGACCAGGGCAGGTCCGCAGCCCGAGCGCGGCGCACCCGGAATCCCGCTCCTAGTCCTCCGGAGGTCAGCCAGGAGCCTAGGAAGGACCAGAGCCGCACTCACCATGCCGCGATCCCAGCTCCATCATCTCGCCGCCCGCACCGCAGCGCGCAGCAGCAACAGACGCCAGCCCCCGACCCGGCACCGCGCGGCCACGCCCCCTTCACGGCCAGGGGGCTGGATTGGCGAGAGCTGCGGCCAATGGTGATCGGTCAGGAGCAGGCAGCATTGGCGCTGCGGGGGCGGGGCGTTGCGGAGGAGGCGGTGCCTCTTCAGGCCTCCTCCTCCAAGGTTGGGAACCTGGAGACTCGGGTATGTCCTCTGCTTGCATACCCCTTGAGTCACCACCTGTAGCATAACCTTCTCCTCGATCTTGAGATCTTCGGACACAGGTTGTTTACCTACCTGTAAATCCTCAGACTCCGTGCAGGGATGAACATTCATCCAAGCCTGAGAGGATTATAGCTCTGTCATCAGCTGGCATTAAGCCCTGCTCAGATAGGTTCAGAACCCTCCCATCATTTTCATCTGCAGATCTCTCTTCCCTGTCTTCACTGTTTTCCAAATCTGGTTCCCCCCACCTATGAGGAAAGCCGCACTTCCTATTAAATAGGAAAGTCTTGAACTATCAACTTACACCAGTCTCAAGTGGTGCTGGATAACGGAAGAGAAAATAAACAAGACAGGGAAGAAAGGGAATAAAAGAGGAGATAGTGTTCTCCTTGGTCCCAAAAGAAATGAGTTTTACAAACAGAAATGTTACATATGCCTTTTGTTTCTATTTGCAAAGTAAATCGCAAAATAGAAACAGTTTTGTGTGGGTGTACACAAACAAACCAATCGAATCCCAATAAAGATTCAAGAAAAACTGATTCAGGTTGTCTTTAGAGCGTGTGATAAACTAGCCACTACTAAATGCCTAACTGTTGATAGAGATTTTAGCTGAGTTCACATCCCCAGAAAGACAGCAGTAAAACCATGTGCCATTCACAAAATTTACACTGCTTTCAAAAGATTCTAAAAGCTCTATCCTAGGTTTTCATAACATAGCAATGTGGACTATACAGGTAAACAAGATTTCATTGACAAATTTTTACCCAGTCCAAACAAAGATGAATTGGCATTCAAACTAAAATTGTCTTTCCTCCTCAACTGCTCTCACCCAGGGGAATGACTTCCATGTGTACATTCAGACTCAAAACTCTGAAGGCATACAATGGGCAGAATGTCTATTTTGGGATTGCTAGTTACATTTTCCCTACTTCCTACTTCTCCTTCTTCAGTAACCCTTGCCTTACCTGAGCTGCCTCTACACTTACTTTGAACATACTGTGATCCCTAATTGTCAGGTTCTAAAGTGTTGACATTTGCTGCATACAGGCCAATGCCCTTTAACTAGATTTCGGTTCCCTGAGGAAGACCTCACTTTATTCTCTGCTTCCATCCAGTGTGATACCTTCTACTGTCATACCTCGTATCTTTGCTATAAATATTTAGCCATCTGATATGAACTAGCATCATACTAGGGTGGCAAAATTAAATTAGGGACAAGGGTAGAAGGGATCAGACATCATAGTGTTAAAAATTCTGGTGATAAAGGTGACTGTTAGTCTTCCATGGAATCCTGTGTAAGCAGCACAAGGTGTAGTCAGGCTTGAGCCCACACCTCTCCAGGAATGGGATGCAGGTGTCCAGGATTATTATGTAACTGAACAGCTTTCAATAATAATCCTAGTAAGAGTGTCACAATGGCTTTTCTTTTTTTTTTTAAACTTTTATTTATTTTATTTATTTATTTATTTGCCTTGGTGTTTGCCTGGAACTGGAACTACAGACAGTTGTTAGCTGCCATGTGGGTGCTGGGAATCGAACCCGGGTCCTCTGGAAGAGCAGACGGTGCTCTTAACCGCTGAGCCATCTCTCCAGCCCCCACAATGGCTTTTCTAAAACCTCTTGAAACACACTATCCTTGTTCCTCAGCTAATCATATTCTTGGGTAGGGTTCCAAAGTTAAAACAGGTAAAGTTCTAGAATCCCATCTTTACTTGAGATTGATAGTGATGGCCTAGAGCTTTTTTTTTTTTTTTTTTTTGAGACACTTATAAATTAGGTCTTTATTCAGTAATTGGTTTAGGTTCTCTTTTGTCATTGCTAACTCATTAGTAGAAAAACAACTGTCATTTTCCTGCACTTAATAGCATGTCATCTTACATAAAATTAAACAATTTTGCATCAGGAGCTGAATTCAGTCTCACTTTGGGAAAGGTGAAGAACAAAGGAGTGCCACTAATTAAGAAAATATAATTAAAATATGTAAGAAATCAAATTATAAAGACATAATAATTATCATTGTTTTTGACACATTCTTTTGTATTTGTTCTCAGACTGAAGTGAAATAATGACTACAGATACTTTGCTTCTCAGGAGTTAATTTAGATCCATGCATAAATTTTTACTTACCTACTTCATTTATTTTAGCTTCCTTAAAAAAATTAGTATCGCTAAGAGTTCAAGATAGCCTGTCCTACATAGTGTCCTGCATAGCCCAAGCCAGCCAAGGGCTGTGTAGTGAAACCCTATCTCAAAGAAAAGTTAGTATTAATAGTATTGAAGGCTGGAGAGATGGCACATCAGTTAAGAATACTTGCTGGTCTTGCAGAGGACCCAGATTTAATTCCCAGCACCAGCATGGCTGTTCATAACCCCTGTAACTTTAATTCCAGGATATCTGGTGCCCTCTTCTGGCTTCTGTAGGCACATATATGCAGACATTCATATGCAAAAGTAAAACTAAATCATTTAAAATTTAGAAATTGGTATTTATTCTTCTCTTGACATAAAAGTGATGTAACCATATCCTATATGCATACATTTATAAGGATAAAATCTCCAGTTATGTAAAGATCCATTATCCTTAATGGAAATCCTCACTCAGTTACCTCACAGCAGCAGGGCAATGTATTGGTAATAACATTATCATGAGGAAAGCAATGTAAGAGATAAAGATAATAATAAACATTAATCAAGAACTCACTGTATGCAGATATATGTCCATTCTGCAGTGAAAATATAAAAAGTGTTATTTTCTCTAACACTACTCATGATATTTTACAAATAAGTTACTTTTTCTAATAACCTGGGACAGTCACTGTGGTGATTTGAATTAGAAATGTCCCCCATAAGCTTAGATATGCAAATACTTGGTCTCCACTGGATGGATCTGTTTGTGGAGGTTCTGGAACCTTCAGAAGGTGGATCCATGCTGCTGTAAGTATGTTACTGAGGGTAGATTTTCAAATTGACAGCTTCACCTCACTTCTGGTTTGAATCTCTGCCTCTGGTTGTGGAGGGATGTGATTGCTCAGCTTCCTGATACATTCGCTGTCATGATGGATTCTCCCTCCAGAACCATAAGCCAAAATAAACATGTTTGTCCATAAGTCCCTTAAGTCATGGTGTTTTATCTTACCACAGCAGGGAGAAGTAACTATTACAGCTATAAAAGTTGCTGCTCTGGCTAGGGGAAGTGGCATAGCCACAGGAACACAGTGTTTGGCAAATAGCTGCCAGTGATTCTCCCAAAGCTAGTCCTTCCCCACCCCCAGTTCCCATTCCCGCTCCCCAAGCGGAGGTCAATGTCATCACTTCCTCTGCTTCGACACGATTTCTTACCTACTTCTTTCATTCTTCTTCCGTCTGTTTCACACTGTATGGTAGATGTTTTAAGCCCTCCCAGGAGGGTCCCACTCTCTACAGGACATATTCAGCTGTCCTTGCGCACTGTCAGTATTTTCTGTCTGCCTATCTTTATCTGGGGCTCAACTATCTTCAAAAATCACTTGTCTCTGAAGCTTTCCTGAGTAGCTGTCCTGACTACCTCTGTCATTCCTCTGGGCTTTCCATGGCATTAAGGCTTTTATTTTTTTAAACATTGTTCCCTATAACATTGGAAATTCCTCCTTGGGGGAGGTTATTTCTAATTCATCTTGAATCTTCAGCTGCAATCACATGCTAAACAGCTAGCTTGCGGTAGTTCAATAAATATTCATGATATTCTAACAATAACTAATGTCCAAGCAATCCAAACAGTAGACAGTGGTTTCATAAAGAAGCATGAAACTGGGGCCTGGGGAGATAGCTCAGCCAGTAGAGTGCTGATTGTGCAAACATGAGGTCTTGAAGTTGATAAGCAGCATCCAGGTGGATAAAAATAGCCAGGTGTAATGTCACATGTTTGTAATCCCAACACCGAGGAGGAGTCAGAGGTGGTGGATCATTGAGACTCACTGACCTGCTAGCCCAAGCTAATTGGTAAGTACACATCCCAATGAGAGACTGTTTCCTAAAACAATAAAAGGTGAGTGGATCCTGGGGAGTAATACCCAAAGTGAACATGCAAGCACACATACACACACACACACACACACACACACACACACACACACACACACACAGACACACACAGGCACAGGAGAGAGAGAGAGAGAGAGAGAGAGAGAGAGAGAGAGAGAGAGAAAATGAAATTATGTTACCTGTAGGAAATGGATAGAGTTGGAGATTATCATGCTACTGAAGTGAAGCTAAGACACAGATAGAAAAATATCATGTTTACTTTCAAATACAAATTACAGATTTTAAAGCATGAAAGGACACATGTATATGACATGAACATATTCAGAGTATTTGAGAAAAGAAAGAGGAATAAATAAGATAACATAATGACAAGAAAGACACATCTCATGTGTTTTCTCACATACAGAATAGATATATGTATGTATATACATATATATGGGGGAGAAGGGGGCTGTGGGGGGGGAGAAGGGAAAGGGTAGTTGTATAGCATGATCAAAGTGCAATGATATGCATGTGTGACAATGAAACTCAGCATTTTGCATGCCAACTAAAAAAAAATAGTAATAACAAAGCCAGATGCAGTGGCATATGCCTTTAATCTTAGGAGACAGAGACAGGTGGATCTCTGTGAGTTCAAGTCCAGCCTGGTCTACAAATGAAGTTCTAGGACAGTCAGGGCTATTACACAAAGAAATCCTGTCTCAAAAATAACCAAAATAGTAATAACAACAACAACAAAAGAGACAGAAGGCTGGTTCCAAGGCAGTGGGCTTGAAAACACCATGGTAAACATGTGGAGAATAGGCTTCCAAACTCCAGGAGACGGCTGCAGAAGTTGCTCAGTGGTTAAGAACACTTGTCAATTTTTCCAGAAGACCTGGCTTCAATTCCCAATAATCATGGTGGCTCATAACTGTCTATAATTCCAGTACCAGGGAATCTGGTGCTCTCATCTGGACTGTCTGGGCACTGCATACACATGGTACCTAGTTGTACATACAAGCAAAACACATCCACATGCACATGCAATTGCAAATAAATAAATTTCAAAAAAAACTCTAAGAAGATGCTGGTGGCCATGTGACTATTGACTGGCAGAGTGTGATGCTCCATGTTGTTGGACAGTGCATATTATCTGTTCCCACACTGCTCAGCCCTGACTGCCATAATGCAGACAGCTCCCCTCTTAGCCTCATGAGGCAGATGCACAGCACTGAACTTGCTGAGGACAGAAACATGGGAAACATCAGGACTTGTAGTTACCTGGTTATGACAGGAAGTACACCAAGGTAAGTGCAGGACACACTTAGTCTCCACTCCTTGTTCACTTCCTCTGGATTCTAGAATCTCAAGGAACAGAGGATCACATGCAAAAGATATGCCCTCTTGAGTCAAGCCCATGTAAATTAAATTCTAAACCCATGGTTTACGTGAGAAAGTGACTTAGTTGTCTCTAAGCCCCTACTTCTCTCATATGGATAAGAATATAAGTAGCTATGCAGAGGCTGATAAGAATGCTTGCTGCTCTCACAGAGGCCCTGGTTTTGTTCCCAGAACCGACATGGGGGCTCACACCCTCATGTAACCCACATGATGGCTCACACCTCAGTTCCAGAAGATTCAATGCCTTTTTCTGGCCTCTGGGGTGCCCACATGCATGTGGTGCACATTCATACATTCAGGTCATATACATAAAATAAAATAATAGAAACATTATATTTAAGGAACTATGCAATGACCAATGAACAATAATTCTTTCTCACCATCCCTTCCTCTTTAAGCTTTGTGACTAGCGAGATCAATTTCCCTCATCATTGATGCAGTTTGATCTTCAATGTCCCCCCAGCCTCACACACACACACACACACACACACACACACACACACACACACATCCAGTGCTAAAGGCTGAGAGTCTAGGATGGCACTATTGGAAGATTTCTATGAGGTGGAGCCTAATGAGAAGCTTCTCAGTTATTGGGGTCATTTCATTCCCTTTCTGGACCCCTCCTTCTTCTCTTTAACTCACCATTTTGCTCGGCCTCAACACAAGCTCAAAACAATAACCCATGGTGAACTTAAACATTCCCAATTAACCTTTTCTCTTTTCAAATGTATCATCTCCGGTACTTATTGTTACAGTGTTGCAAAGCTGACCATCAAAACATCCTGAAGGAAATGTGTTTCCAGCCAGTGTTGTACAAAGCAAACACAAGCATGGTCTGCAGAAGACTGAGCTTGTAAAGCAAAACAAAGCTCACTGAACATATACAAAACAAATAGAAAATAGGTCATGGGGTATGCTTACAGTTTCCAATAAAGAATTCTATTTTTAAAATACACCCTGCAGCCTGATGTAGCTGAAGACAATGGGCCTCTGATGGCCCCATATTTGGTTATTAAACTATAGCATCTTCATTTTATTGGTTGGGTTATTACTATACCCAGTTTGCTTCTAAAATAAATATTGCACACTCTCTTCCAGAGCATCCTGTGCAAAATTACCTGTGGCAGCCACTGAGGATTGGATTTTATCTGTGTGCTGTGGTGAGGTAGAGTGATATAATCCACCAGGCCTTTGCCAGAAATAAATAAATATCAGAAGGATGAGACTTAAATGACTCGCCTTCATTATTAGAGTCCCCTTGACATCAAGACCTGGGGGAGGGTCTGCTATTTAACTATCTATGCCCATATACACATGAGTTATCACATAACAACTCTACTTATAAAACAAATATTTCTTACAGATTGGGATGTTTGTTAAATTTTATACTTCCTTAGAGAAACCCTCGAAAACAAGATATTACACTAGCCAGTCAGGTGCCTAATATATATGGAAATTAAATGATTTTCCTGACATCATAGGCCCCAGTTTCCTGACTGCCTAAGTTTCCGGTCTGAATCAATCTGTTGGCAAGGACCGTGTTTTAGTCAATTTTGACCTCCCTGTGTCAGGTCCACAAGCCCTCCCTAGCAATATGAGACCGTTAAGTTTCTTCATCACTACCGAACACTAACTATATTCAATAAGCATTTGTAGCGAGGCAACTGCAAGGTACTCTGTAGAATGTCATGCCAAGGGCACTATTACTTTCTATTGTCATTAGGACCCCTGCATCATAGAGGGAAACCTGAAACTTGCAATGCAGCAATTATAAGCCAGAAGGGGACAGGAATAGAGTGAAGAGCAGCGAGGTGCAGACAGGGCACCACAGCGCCCTTTGCTGCCAGCACAGCACCCCTGCCCCTGACCACCAGATATTCTCACTGGTGCAGCAGCTTAAGGTACTTTGTCTTTATTATTCAAATGTCTAGGAAATGTCCTCCCACTATTGACACTGCATAGCATGTATTAGGTGAGAGGTATGCATAACTCTAGAGAATTGAAACCAGACAGGAACCTAAATGCGATGTGTATTGGACACAATGTAGTGGGAGCCTCCAGGCCTGAGTCTGGCTTTCCCTCTGAGATCTAAGAGGTCAGCCACATGCATCAGCTCCCGTGGTCCTGCAGCCTCCATAATAGCAGGCTTCACCAGAGAGACTTGGGATATTCCTGTTCTCAGAGCCATGTAACAGATGCCACGATGCTGGACACATTGCTTTCATTTTTCTCTAGATAGTGAGAAAATATCTTGTGTTGTGACATTGGTTAGACAAATTCAAGTTAATTAGCTTCAGTGCTATTCTTAGTTATATTTTGATGTTTTTGACGAGCCTAGCCTATCAGATAATACAAGGATGTATTCTTGTGGCTCCTGTTCTCTGTGACACTCGTGGTTCTGGCAGGAAATGATCTACTGTTTATCAGCATCACTTTAACACCTTTCCTAGTTTTCTATGTAAAACTGACTTGAAACAAAGTCTCACTATGTAGCCCTGTTTGGTCCAAAGCTCTCTGCAAAATAAAAATCTTGTTGCAAGCAAGTATTATAAAGAGAACTAGGAAAGATGAAAGAATGTTCTTGATATACAAACTGGTATAGTTTTCTTTCAGGCAGTCTTGAACTCACTGTGTAGACCGGGGTTGCCTAAAACAAAGAAATCCACCTGCTTCTAGCTTCCAAGGACTGGGATTTAAATGTATGCACCCCCACACCCTGATGAAACTGCAAAAATATTTCTAGTTGTCCTCATTCCCAAGTCCAGCTTTGGATTCTTACAAATTCTACTCTAGTCATGTTACTGGAAGAGGACATTTATACATGGACATGCTTAGATGCAAAAGAACTCTCACCTATCTGTCCATTATCCATCTATCATCTCTACCTGTCTACCAGGGAACAAAGTCACAGTTTTTAACACTTTTTCTGAGGAATCATCTCTGTGTTAATAATAGCTGCTGGGATCTTAGTGATCAATTCTTGATGGGCTAAATATAGCTACAGCTGATGATCTATTGACTATCACAGAGAAACCACACAGAAAGCCGTTTCCCATTCAATTACTTGTGGAAGTCAGAAGAGGTCAAGGAGAGCCCAGCTAGGGAAACTGTCAATGTCCCTCCTAATCTTTCTGAAATTCCAGATTTTTGAAAGACAGACTTGATGTGTCTAATCCTCATATCTTTGGCATGTCAAAGATACTACAGCTGTGACACTTGCTGCACATTGTCCTATCTTTCTAGTTTGTGTCCTGGAATTCAGGGTTGGAATTTTATAGAACATTACCATTATGCTCCCTAACTATTTCTGCATTCAGCCCAGCAATAGTTTTTCTCATCAGACCACTCAAATGGAAGTAATTTTCCCCTTGAAAATTATCCGTATTTCATTTTGGCAATTATCATGAAGACTAAAAGCCTTTTATAATCATTTTTTACTCCTCAAAAGTTTTTCCACTTAAACTCTCAATATTTCCAGTGTAGGAGATCTGTTTTCAACCTTAGCAGGTAGCCATAAATCTGTACTAGCCTCACCCCAGCATGTGCAGAGTAAACTCCAAGGATCAAGTAGATCAAGAATAATGCTTCAAGACCCTGGGGTCAAAGTCAGGAAAGACACACCCACATCTTCTCCACATCACCTCCAAGTTATAATGCTTTGAAATGCATTAAAGAGTAAGGTACTATAGCTCCACAGAAATCACCAGAACACAATGTCCCAAACTCAACCCTGGCAGCCATAGTTTAACATTCTTATTCCTTCTGTGCTTTGGCCCATGTGCCCTCATTTGATCCATTAGCACTGCAGGTACCTTGTATGCAGACATGTTCTCTACATGCTCCAAAGGAATATCTTTTAAGAAAATCTCAAAATCAATCAAACACCTATTCCAACATAGGCAATCATATTTTCTGGAAAGTTTAGAGTAGGCTTCAGGCAAATGGCCATGCAGAATATTGTTAAATGCAAATAAAATATTAAGTATGTGACGCTGCTGAACCCTCATTTTCAGATGTCACTTCAGTACAGGAAGCTTATGTGAAAAGGTGCTTGGTAGTCTAATCAGTACTGGGCAACAGATACAGCACAATCATTAAGAGTCTGTGGCTCCCTGGCAGATGGATGACAATATCTGAATAGGAAGTGTGGACTAAATGGAGACCAACAAGCGATATACATTTTATTTGCCAAGACATGTAGGCGGTAAACAAAAAAGAACACGCTAACAAATTTAGCAATTTGTGTCTCTAAATATAAAGCTGCTGACTGCAGGCCAAGAGCACAGCTTTGCACAACTCCCCATACTAAAACTGGCCAAGAATGAGATGCACCAAGACCCCATCAGACATCCTTGAGTTCATGGTTAGATAGAGTTCAACTCTGATAGCATATTGATTAGGTGAGCCAGGTGGTACTGCCTGTCATCTGCAGTCTTCCCACAGAAAGATCACAGTGTTATGTGCAAGATTAATCTCCCTGTAGGTGTGAGGCAGGGAGATGAACTATTCCATCAAGGCAGTCAGACTCATATTCCACAGGCTCCCCAGATGAAAACTGACACTATCCCTTCCTTCCTTCTTCCTTCCTTATTTCCTTCCTTCCCTCTCCCTCCCCCCTCCCCGTGTGTGTGTGTGTGTGTGTGTGTGTGTGTGTGTGTATGTGTGTGTGTTTCAACAGCATTTCTCTGTATAGTCCTAGATGTCCTGGAATTCACTCTGTAGACCAGTCTGGCCTAGGACTCAGAAATCCACCTGCCTCTGGCTC
>PVIH01022489.1:0-27040 GCA_004025045.1 Sigmodon hispidus | reverse complement strand
TGGGAGCTCAACTCTCCCTCCCAGGCCAGGATACAGGCGCTGAGGCCTGCCGAACCCTCCTCACCTCTGGTCAGGGTTCGAATCCACCCCTCAGAGACCCCTGCAGTTGGTTTGCTCAGTTCACTCAGTTCGGGGTCGCAGTAGGGATCCTTGCAGATACCCTCAGCAGCAGCAGGAGCTGTGGGTGTGGCCAGGTGCCGATATTACATTTTTAATATTAAACATTGGGCTAACAAGTGGGACTGAAATTAGGAAAAAGAAATAAGTGGCTGTTCTTTTCCAAAAGTTGAAGGAAGATGATAAAGGTCATTAACTTCTTTAAGAATTAGGTTTCACATTTGTATCCAGTATGGTCAGTGTACATTAGCAAGTCAACAAAATAAATGAAAACATGTACTTACATAACTTGATTCATATAATTAAAATGAAGCTTGAAAATATATTGTACCTACTTTCCAAAAGAGAACAACTCTCCTCACTGTACATGACTGTACTTAATAAAAAGAAATTGTGCTACCAAACCATTTATTGTCTGTTAAAAAATCATTAAATCAACAGATTTTATCCATTTATCATACTTTCCTCAGTATATTTATTTTTACAATTTTTTAAAAACATTTTTATTTATTTATTTATTTATTTGCCTTGGTGTTTGCCTGGAACTGGAACTACAGACAATTGTTAGCTGCCATGTGGGTGCTGGGAATTGAACCCGGTTCCTCTGGAAGAGCAGACGGTGCTCTTAACCACTGAGCCATCTCTTCAGCCCCCTGTTTTTACAATTTTTAATGTGGCTTTATTAAATATATAGTAATTTGAAATTGGAGTTTTAATGCTTATTTTATACTTAATAGAATTATATGCAATGAGACATATCGTACTCACAGCAACTTGAATTGCAAATGACCATACATAAAACTATATTCTTTAGAGTTGTGATAGACACACGTAAATCCCTTTGAACCTTTTGGAAATAATTTCAAGACTATACTAGTAAATTATTTCTCCAGATGATGATTGGGTTTTTTAATTTTAACTTTGCTAGAGACAGTGCTGAAACAATTTAACAGACAAAGCAGAAATTGTTGGACTGACAAAAAGGACATTTGACATATGGAAAACACTAGTAAAGAAAAAGATCCTTCTATCTACATATTTACTCATTTAAAGCACAATCACAACATGCTGAAATATTTTAATTATGATAATTCAAGTGATGAAAAATAAGAAGCACCAAATTTACTGTAACTGCACCATTTTAGAAATAACTTTTGTTACTGTTCTTTTAGGTGAAAGTTTTGGACAATGAAGTCACCTACAAAGGCTTTATAAAAACCTGGTGTCTTTAGAGATCAATGTTTGTCATCTTAATTATACTGTCAACCTGATCTATTTTGTCAATAAGCCCTATCCAAGATTATTTCTTCTATGGGGAATTTGTCATCCCAAAGTAAATGGCACAAAGTTTGGAGCATAAATATAAGCCTCTTTTTCATCACTTATCTGCAAATTCAAGTTATTAAACAAAGCCCCTTAAATATGATCTGTTATGCATCTGAAACATCTAAAGGGTTTTGTCCATTGATGACATTAGCAAATGTATTCCAAAACAGAGAGTTGAGAGAAGGGAAATGAAAGAATGTATCTAAAAGCCAAGATCCAAATGAACTGCACCTAACCATGACCTTTAACATGCAACTTTCACTGTACAAAGAGATCTGAGCTACTTGTGGAATATTAATAAAATTAAGGAATATACTTTGGAATTGTAATTCTCAACATGAAAATATGCATTTGTAACAAATGGTCAGGACTAATGTTTAAAAGAAGAATAAATTATTTCTGTGCTATGCAAATTGCTATGGTTCTCATCAAAGTTGAGTTTAGTTCTGAAAAATTTGTGAACATTAGATATCAGATATCTTGGATTTCATTGTCTCTATTTAAAATTGTTTCACTGTATACTTTGGAAAATAAATCTCAGCATTTTACTATGAATAAAAAAAGTCATCTGAGCTTAAGTTGTGTCTTTACATTTAAAATAAACATCCGAACTTGCAAAGCATTGCATATCAAAAGTACATAGTTATTTGTACATTAGCAATTTGATTCTTTCATCTTTGGTGAAGGAGGGTATTCTGAAATATACACCTGTGAGAATATAGCTCTTAACATTTCATGGGCAGTACTGGATTGTTTAAAACTATTTTTTTTTAATCAGAGCCTAACATTTATATATCTCAATTACTTCTTCCACTAATTTTTATAGACTGTTTTATTTTTCTTTTTTTGTACACCTTCATGACATTTTTGTAACCAAGAGAATCTCATGACCAAAAGCATATTCTTAAAATTTAACTGATGCTGCAATGGGTCGGGATGGGGAAAGGGAGTTTGAACAAGGGGATACATGGATAATAAATGTGACTTTATTCTACAAAAATAAAAAAACTGATATTTAACCATTCAAAGCCTAATAATCATTCAAAAGTATGTTTACTTATTGTAATATTTAAGGTTCATTTCATTCACTTATTTAAGTTTGTATGCTCATAATAATTGTTTTGTATTTTTACAAACTATTGAATAATTTGTTGCCAGGGAGGTTGTTTTTAAAATATAAAATAAAGAGAATGCTGTGGACTTACCCCAAAGCAGAATAACTCATGAAAATTCCAGTGTTAAATCAAATAAAGATTTCAGAGTAGACTCTTTCAATATACAAAATAAAATTAATAAAATTTCATTATAATACAGGTCAAGTTACAGTCATAGATTACTCTTTGGTATTTTCTTTTATCATATAATTAAATACATTTTAAGTAATCTTACATAATGGAATACAAATATTGTTTACTTAACTTGGTGAATAGGATTATTTTTGGTTTGCTGTCACTGTCTTTCTTGGTGAAAAGATAACAGTGCTTATTTCTAGATATGAAATGTTAGTAAAACTCAATATGATAAAAATCAACTGCTTACAATTGGCACTCTAAATATGTTAGCTATTGTGCCTATCCATTTTATCAGTTGATTGATCTATTTTTTATTAATAATCACAATTTTAATTAATGCTTCCATGTAACAAAAATATACTGAAAGTTGTTGTGGGATTATTGTATACTGTGTGTAATTGTGTTGCAATGACTGGTGATAGATAAATGATCAACATCTAGGCAGGAGGAGGTGAACTTCAGGGCAGTGAGAGAATTCTGGGAAGAAAAAGAGATACCATGGAGATGCCACAGCTTAGCAGATAGACATGTAGGAAGCAGGAAGAAATACCTACTGAATAAAAATTGGTAAAATGTTTCAAGACTCAACATAGACAAATTAAAACAGAATACATTAGGTTAAATTGCTAATGGAACAAGCCTAAGCTAAGGCCAAACACTTAAAATTAATAATAAATGGCTGTCTTTGTAAGCTGGTTGATGGTCTAAAGAAAAAATAATTATAAAAAGTCAAGTCAGTTTAATTATTATATACTCCAACTTAGCATTATCATTGAAAATGAATGCAAAACAGTTACTATAATTATATACAAACATATTGTTTAATGCAAATATACTTTGAAACAAATTAAATTGTTAAGTAATCAAACAATATGAATTCATATGGAAATAATAAATTTTGGGCAACATTAATTTTCCATACATCTAATATAATTTGGATTCCTAAATATGTAACTCAGCAAATAATGAAATGAATAGTAACTTCTCTTTCAAAAACTGTTTTGCTCTATATGGATTAGAAAAGTTAATTGAGGCAAAACAAGTTGAATGCAAAATGTATCTAGTTCTTTACCATGTTAATAACTGTACAATGAGAAAAATAACACTATTATAAATATTTAATTTTTTAAAACCAAATCATTAACATTGATTTGCTGAGAGAACAAATGCATATAACAGAACTTAGAGGTCTAGAAATAGGCCCACATGAATATAGCTAAACTGTTCTGTTTTTCTTATATTATCACAGAATTTCACATTAAAATATTGCCATCTCATTCCTGATACAGAATCTGGGGAAGATGGACTGATTCTATTACCAAATGGCAGAGAAAGTGTACTTCCAATATCAGCATAAGAAAATTCTGTATCATCTTCATGGTTTTTATGCCTCTGTGAAATAGAAGTACTAACAGTTGCTGTAAGATATTTGTACACTAGGTGAAAATGGATCGCTGTGACTGGTGAAATGAAAAGCTAAATGGCCAATTGCTGGGCAGGAGGCAGAAGTTGGACATCAGGTACTACATGATAGCAGTAGGTAAGAGAGCTAGGTCAAGAAACAATGAGGTCTCTCTTAGGGTGCTCCTTGTTAATTAGCTTCTCTGGGGTTGTGAATTGCAGCCTGGTTATTTTTTGCTTTACATCTAATATTCACTTATGAGTGAGTACACACTGTCTTTGTCTATCTGGGTCTTAGTTACCTCACTCATTTTTTCTAGTTCTATTCATTCTCTCATGTTTATTTTTTCTTTCTAGTTCTATTCATTAGCCTGTGAATTTCAAGATGTCATTGTTTTTAACTGCTGAGTAATACTCCATTGTGCAAATGTACCATATTTATTTTATCTATTTTTTGTTTGAGGGGCATCTAGACTCTTTCCAGGTTCTGTCTATTATAAGTACTGCTGCTATGAACAGTTGAGCAAATGTCTTTGTGTTATGAATGTGCATCCTTTGGGTATATGCCCAAGAGTGGTATTCCATGATTTAATCCTAGAGCATGAAGTAGCTTCCTAGAGTCTATTCCCTATAGAGAGATACTTTGCTCAGCCCTGATACAGGAGGGAGGGGCTTGGTCCTGCCTCAGCTTTATATACCAAACTTAGCTGACTCCCCATGGAAGGCCTTACTCTCTCTAAGCAGTGTATGGGGGAGTGGGAGTGGAAAAACTAAAAGGTAAGTGGGAGGAAGGAATAGAAGTGGAACTGTGGTTGGTATGTTAAATAAAAAACTTTTAAATAAATAAAATAAAAAGAAACGGTGAGGTCAATTCCAAGTAAAGTGAATTCTTTATAGTCTCTCACTAGTACAAGAGAAACTCAGTACCAAATTTCAGTTATCAGAAAAGTATGTGTGCTAGGGAACCAAGAAAGTTTTACATTAATTAGTTTTCATAAAGGGCTTGGAATTCTAGGATAATACATGGCTCCATTGTGGAACATACTTGACTTAGCAGCATTTAGATATCTAGACACACAGGGAGACTGACTATAATTCAATATCTGGAGCTATAAAATAAAGAGTATTTATGCAACACATCCTGCATTAAATAGGGCCTGTAGCATTTAGGATGCATACATGACATGAACTCCATATTAAGTGATTCTTATCTCTAAACATTAGACCCACTATCAGAAAGGGCATTGTTTTATATAAAGTGACTGGGCAATAAAGGAAATCATTTACTTTGTAACTATAATATAATGTGCTAAAAATATATGACTCTTCAATTGAACTTCCTCTTCCCAGTCTAAATCTTATAGAAAAACACAATGCTTCATCTGAAAAAAATAATAACATCTATTTTCTGTGGAGGAAGGTAGAAAAAGTTTGATTACCATCCATCAATGCAATTTCTGGGCCATGATTCTCAATGGTCAGGAAGTTTTGCCATCCCTGACCAAAGTTCCTCCTGAACTGAGGCAAACATATATAGTCATATAGACATTTATAAATAAATAAAATATGCTTATACTATATGTTTGTGTATATTGTATATTTATATGCCATGATGTAGATATATAATTATATATTTGTATGCAATACACACATATATGTATGAGAAGGGGAGAGAAAGATCTACTAGCACTTCTGATCTTAGTAGCCATTTATAATCAAACAGTCAATGTCATTTAAGAACAAGTCATCACTTGTCCAAATTGGGAGCATCAAAGTTTAGACATTATGTGTTGGTTTTGGGGTCCTTCTATTTCTCTTTCTATTGATTTGCTTATTTATTGTTTTAGGTATTACTAAATAGAGGTCATATTTACCGGTAAAGGAAATACCTCATAGGCATTTAGAGTTGAATATTGTATTATGATTAAATTGTTCTGTGATTAAATTGGGGATGGGGACAGTGAAATTGTGACATGGTTTAAACTCTGGCTATTGGAAAGTAACCCCCAAAATATTTGGAGCACAAACCAATATTTCTAATCATTTTGTTTCTACACTCAAGGGCACCTCTCAAAACTTAAAGGGATGAGTAGAAAGGAAGCAGAAAGAACCCTGCTCTAATCATCAGATCTTGTGCCTAGAGTATGTGGAACACAGTGACCTTTTCCATTCAGGCTTTGGCTAATACTTGTCTACTTATCCTTTGTCATCTAATAGGAACTATACTTTCTGAGTCAATGAGACTCTTTGTCCTATGATGTATCTTTAACTGGAGAATTGATAGCTGAGAGGCCTAGGGTAAAAAACACACGCTATTGTTTAAAAACAGTGACATAACTCTAAAATGACTCCTAATGTCATTCTACTAAACTCATAAATCAGATCATGGACATTATCAGAGAAATATCCTTCTGTAGCGAATGGGAACAATTATAGATACCTACAGCCAGAACTTATTTAAAGAGCGTGAAACTATGGAGTACTCTGCCCTAAATGTGATCTCTCCAAAAAGCCCTTTCAGGGAACCCTAGGAAGAGGATGCAGAGTGTTTAATGGCCAATAATGACAGAGCACACCAGGAGGACAAAGCTCTCTATGTCAGCATGAGCAAAGCTCTATTTGAACTCTGAGACTGAGTCAGCATGCATTGACCCTGCAGATGTTTTCACCAGGTCCTCAAAAAATATAACATCATTTCTTGTTGACTGTTTTTATGGGAATCCTGAGTGTGTGAATGAGTGGGTCTCTGATAATTAAGCCTTGGGCTCTTATATTTATGTTTTTTTTTTTATTTTGTGCAATTCTGATGTATTAGTTCTTGCTTTATTTCATTTTATTTTATATCATCCCTTTAAAACCTGTTTTTTTTTTCTTACTGAGAGTCAGAAATGGAGTGCATCTGAATGGGCAAAAAAGGAGGGAAGAAGTGAAAGAAGTAATGAGGGAAACCCATCATCAGGATATATTGTGAAAAATCACTCTATTTACATAGAATAGGGAATCTAAAGAAAAAGCAGCTACAATATGATTATAATACAGTGAGGACTCAATACAAGCTGGGTAACGAGAATAATATGCAAAAAAATTAAGATCTCTAATGCCATTCTCAATCTGGACCCATTTTGTAGGAATGAAAAAAAAAAAGAACTTCATTGTCCAGGTATTCATATCTCTCTACAAAAATATGCAATTAATAAAAACCTATACCTATTTATCTATTTATCTCTTGCTCTCCCTCCCCCCCTCTCTCTCTACATATATATATATATATATATATATATATATATATATATATATATCACCCTGACTGTGATTACATCCTGCCATCTACTCCTCTTGGATATGTTTGCTCTTTTTTATTTTAGTGCTTTTACTTGAGCTTTTACATCATCAAATGAGATCTCTATAATTTACGCAGGAGGCAGATAGATCTGTGAACTTTGCTCTTAGTTCTTCAACTGTGTCCCATCAGTATGGGTATGTTTTCAGTTTATTTTGGTGAATTCTGTAAAATCTTTAATTTCTTCCTTATTTCTTTCTGTTTCAGTGGTAATTCAGTAGGGAGATGTTCAGAATTCATGAGTTTGTAGGCTTTCTCATGTTAAAATCCAGCTTTAATTCATGGTGGTCTGATAGGATATAAGAAGTCTGTTCAATTTTCTTGTATCTGTTGAGACTTGCTTTGTGATCAAGTGTATAGTTAGTTACAAAGATGGTTTCATGAGGTGTTGAGAAAGATGTTTAATCTTTCATTGGTGTGGAGTACCTGTAGATATCCATTAGATCTATTTGAGTCATAGTATTTAGGACTTTCATTATTTTTCTGATTAGTTTTTGTCTGGATGACTTGTACATTGGTGAAAGTGGGGTATTAAAATCTCCCACTCTTAATGTATGGATTTGGATGTGTGATTTAAGTTTCAGTTATGTTTCTTTTACAAATGACGATGCTCTTGTATATGGGACATAGATGTTCAAAATTGAGATTTCATCTTGGTGGAATTTTTCCTTAATGAGTATGAAGTGTCCTTCCCCATCTCTTTAGGTAAATTTTATTTGAAAATCTATTTTGTTAGATATAATGGCTATGCCAGCTTGCTTCATTGTTCCATTTACTTGGAAAATCTTTTCTCCAATAATTTATTCTGAGGTAATTTGAATTTGATGTTGAGGTGTGTTTCATGTATGTAGAAGAAAGATGGGTATTGTTCTCATACCCTTTCTCTTAGCCTGTGTCTTCTTATTGGTGAATTGAATCCATCAACATTGAGAGATATTAATGATTGTTAATTCCTATTATTTTATCATTGTTGCTGTGGGTAGTGTCTATCTGTCCATCTGTCTGTCTCTATCTCTGTCTTTCTGTTTAACTCCCCCTTCTCCCTCCCCCATACTGTGTTTGTGTTTCCTCACTTTGAGATTTGCTGGGGTGAAATTATCTACTGCCTGTGTTTTCTTGGGTTTTGTTAACTTCCTTATGGTAGAGTGTTCCTTCTAGTACTTTCTGTATGACTGGACTTGTGAACACATATTGTTTAACTTTGAATTGTCATGAACTTTCTATTTAAGGTGGTCAAACAATTTTGCTCAGTATAATAGTCTGGCCTCTATCTGTGGTCTGTGTGAATCTACAAGACATCTATCCAGGCCTTTCTGTCCTTTAGTGTCTACATTGACAAGTCAGATGTAATTCTAAAAAGTCTGGCTTATATGTTACTTGTCTTTCCCCTTGAGCTTTTACTATTCTTTCCTTATTCTGTACATTTATGTGGATAATTCTATGGAAAGTATGGGGACTTTCATCTCTGTTCCAATCTTTTTGTGTGTTCTTTAAGTATCTCGTACATTTATAGGAATGTTTTTTTAGATCAAAAATTTTTTTCTTCTATGATTTTGTTGAATGTATTATCTGGGCTATTTATGTGGGAATCATCTCCTTCATCTCTCCAATTACTATTAGTTTTGGTCCTTTCATTGTGTCCAAAATTTTCTGGATGCTTTGTGCTAAGAACCTCTTACATCTAGCAAAAGGTTAAACCTAACAAAGGGTTCTATGACTAAAGTATCAATTCTTCTGTCCTCTCTTGTATTCCTGATCTTCCTTCTCTGGTGATGGATGGTCATTTACCTTCATTTTCCATCTTCAGGTTTTGCTCAGTGTGTGTTTTCTTTGTTGCTTTTATTTCCATTTTCACGTATTGAGCAGTGTTTTTCAGTCTCCTCATGTTTGCATATTCCTGAATTTCTTTTAAGAGATTAATTTCCTCTTTAAGGGCTCTTGATCAAATTCATAGATTAAATTTAAGGTCCTTTTTTTTTATTCTTCAGCTGTGGTAAATGAATCACAACTTGTTTTATTAGAATTCCTGATCTCCAGTAGTACCATATTGCGATGGCTATTGTTGGTTGCACTCTTTTGCTAACTTATAGTCATCCAGAGTTGCAGTTGTTATTGGTTTATGTGCTTATCTGGTTTTATTTTGTTTAATGGATGTTTTTAGATTTCCCCCCTTAGTTTCTGTATCCTCTTTGGTATTCTTGACTGAGTGACCCAGGGTTCTGGTGACCAGTGAGTTGTCAGGTCTAGTAGGGTGTCTCTGCTTAGATATATAAAGCCTGAGTAGTCTCTGTTAGTTCAGGTACCAATAGTGTCTCTGGAGTTACAAGGAAATCTCCTGTGGGGATTTGAATACCAATGGCCTATGGAGTCCAGATATTTTCTGCAGAAGTTATAGGGAGGAATATGGAGCAGGGGTTAAAATGGAGTCAACTTTTTGGCTTTTGATCAAGCTTTAAGGAATGTTAGCAGGTGGTGAAAAGAATCTTGCCTGGGAACCCTAATATTGGCCTAGTCTCCAGTAAAGCAGGAGAAGTTATGGACTGGAAAATGGAGTCCAGGGAAGTGGATATACATTGGTGCTGTTCAGTGGACTTTAAGGAATGTTTTGGGGAGATAAGTGATGTCTTTTCTGGGAATCTTTCATTTCTCTGTAGTTTGTGGTTACAGAACTGTTTGTAGCTACCTATTGTATTTACCTGATATATTCTCAAGGCCTGTTTGTGTGGCTTGACCATGTAGCCTGTCTTGTTGCCTCTTTTTGTTTTCTAACAAAGGACTTTTCTCTATATTTGTTAAATAGAACAGAACACATAGTATAGGAGAGTAATGAAATATTATTTTCTACAAAAACCTGAAATAGAGATTTACAAAAGAATTTGCTTTGTTGCCCTCAACTGTTGAAAAATAACACTCTAAAATACAGGCAGTTGTTGTCAACTTATATCTACATGTAATATCCAACATGTATAACATATTTTGTCTAACATTAGTTTCAGTCGTTTGGCTGTTTTGACAAATCATTACACATACATTCTACTGGGTCAGGGCATTCAAAAGTATGTGGTTTAAAATTAATTCTATGCATTTAACTTCTTGTCTAAAAGTTGATTGCATGAGAAGTTCACAACATGCATATGTTAGCTGAATTGTTTTCTTAAATTCAGGTTAAATTTACACAGACTAAGTGCACAGTAAAGCATTTTAATATATAGTCATAAATGGCTTCAAGGCATATTCTTAAGTGGATTTCAAGTTCTTACAAAAGTTCAGTCTCTTAGAAGGAAAGAATGTTTTTCAGAAAAATACTACAGCAGGGAAAAAAATCTAGTTAGTTATTTTATACTTTAATTCAAACGTATTTGCTTATCAACTACAAGTAGGTTTTATAGTTTTCAGTGTTAGCCTGAAAATATCCATTTGACAACTTATTGATTTGACCATTGTAGCCTATTTCTGTATCACCCTAAATAATGAATTTAGAGATTTATTAATGATGTCTCAGATAAATTCCATGGATAACTTGCAAATTTTATGTGTTTAGACACTTAGATACACATAAGTAAATATGAAAAATAATTTTAAAGTAACTATGAGAAGACAAAGACACACTTATAGAAACATTTTCTGTAAAGATACATTGTGTTTTTATATAAAGCAACTAAAATAAAAATGCATTACATAAGAATAAGTGCTGGTGGGACGGGAAGGGACCTTGAATAAGGATATACAAGGATAGAAAGTGTGACTTCTTTTTTCATAATAATAATAATAATAATAATAAGAAGAAGAAGAAGAAGAAGAAGAAGAAACATATGAAAGAAAAAAAAAACCAAAATCACAGCCCACTGCCCATCTGCTTTAAGCAGGTTACATGACTATCTGCCCAGAGACTGTATTCTTTAAGGTCTCTTTCAGCTAAGTGCCTGGATATAACATTCCTGGTAATGAACAGAGTATTGTGTCATGTAAAATGTGTCTCTTCCCCCATCTCAGCTCCACATTCTGTTTCTAACCCTTTTTCCAAGGGCTGAAAGCTGTTTACTGACATAAAAAATGTTCTAATCAAATGGAAAAGTGCCACCCTTCATGGACAATGGAATGCTGGGACAACAAGGACCGAGGTCCCTAAATAAATTTCTAGGTGCAGTGAAACCGTGCTTGATTGTGTTAGCAATGTAGTCTCCGGTAGTGAGTAAATTACTAGCCTGCACCTTAACTAGTACAAGGAATTAATAGTCACCTTTTGATAATTTATTGGTTGCCAATATTTTTTCCAAGAAAAGGAGAAATTAATATTCTAAGAGTTATTATCCCTTTAATATCTATCTAGCAATTGCTATTTAATTGATGACTATTTTATTTATTATAAGTTTATCTTACAAATGTAATTGCTTCAAGTTCAGAAAATCACTCAACCTCTGAAGACTGGATACCTCAGGAGGCAGATGCAATGAAGTAAGAAATTTAGTTGAGTTTTTTCAATCTGCAAGACTGAAAATTGGACTGGACCATAGTGGGAAAAAAATCACTTGATTTCTAAGACCCACACATCTCACGTTTTTTTGACAGACCAGCTCAACTTCCACAGTGATTACATGCCAATGAATAGTCAACCATGATGGCAACTACTACAATTTATTTTATTTTCCAAGTACAAAAAAACCCCCACAAATAAATACTGATACACTTTCTTATGTTATTTTAGAAATCCAGCATAATGCTGCACTCTTGTAATTCCAGGCTGGGATGGGAGGATCACTTGAGCCCAAGAGTTCAAAACCAGCTTGAGCAACATAATAAGATTCCCATCTTGATTATACAGCAAGTAAATATTAATAACAAATAAAATTCCCTTCTAATTATTACCTGGCAAAAAAATTATCAATTATTTTTAAAAAAATAAGTGCTAGGACATACACATATATAATTTCCCATTTATACATTAAAATTGTATATATTCAATGTACACAAAAAGATCACATAAATGTGTTTCTGTCTCTGTAAGCCTTGCCGAAGTACATTTTAGTTTGTTTAGAAAATATTGTTTAAATTTTTTTACTTATTTTAAAATTATTATGTAATCACATCATTTCCCTTCTCTTTTCATTCTCCATGTGTTTTCATATATCCCTTATTGCTCTTTTTCAAATACATAGTCACTTTTCTAATTATTTGTTGATATATGCACACACATGAATGCACATATGTACACTTATAAATATTCTTAATATATAACTTATTAATTCTGTACAATGTTTCTTGTATATATGCTTTCAGAGATGGACATTTGTTGTTGGATAACAAACTGATATGTTCTCCCTGGGGAAGAACATTTATTTTAAGTTGGAGGACGAATGTTATCTTCTAAACATTGCACAGAGCAGCTGTTGTTGCCTTTACTGGGTCTGCCAAAAAATGGACTTTTCAACATCTAGTCATGGAGTATGGCACTCTCCTTCTCTGGGAAGAGGAGTAGGATATTAATGGAATCTACTGTATTGAGAGTCAGTATGTAATATATATACCCACTGTTCAGCTCAACAGATTTCCATGGGAAACTCTAAACTCCTAGCCACATAACTGCCTTTCATTGAAGATAATGGATCATAAAATGAAACAAAAGGATACAAACATAGGAAAGGTACTTGTATATAGAAAAGCCAATTTACAAGAATGACATAGATAAAAGAGATTAAATGGTAAGAACAATCAAAATACATGACATTTTTTAAAAATAGCATTAATTGACATATAAACATCTTTCAAAAATTTCAATAAGTACAATATTTGAAATTTTCTATTTTGATGTACAAAAGGTGTAATATTTTTTCTTTAGAAAACTAGTTCCATTGAGAACTACCTTTGTCTCTTCCAAAATTTTCATTGTGTTACTAATATATATGTATATATATATATCACTTAATATATATAATCTTGAAAGTTTTGTTCATGAATATCATTTTTATTATCATGAGAATGTCCTCTAAAAGTTCATATTTTTGAATCCTGAGTCCCCATTGGTGGAATTGTTTATGAAAGATTAGGAGGTGTGACTTTGTTGGAGAAGTTCTGTCTCTGAGGGTGGGCTTTGAGGTTTCAAAAGTAGATGACTGGCCCAGTCTGACACACTCTCTTTTTATTTGCTCCCTTTACTTTATTTAAAAAAAATTCTTAAGTTTTCCATTATGAGAACTTTGAGATATATTAACTCCACACTAATGCATTTCTCAATTATTTTTAAAGCACAAAGTCAAAAAAAGTGCTAGCGACAAAGTAGAATATATCAGCAAACATTCAAAATATAAAGGAAATATTCCACATTGAACTTTTGGATATTAAAAACTCATTAAAATAAGAAGTATGAACAATTATAATTTCAAAGCCATAAATAAGCCTTGATCTGTTTTTGATATCCAATATCTTGAAACATAGAACTCTAAGCATATTCATACTTAACTACTTTAGGATAAGTTTTGAAACACTAAAATTTTAATTAAGAATCAAACATAGTAATTTGCAAGTAAAACGGAACTCAAAGATGCAAAGTAAAATGCCTTAGGTTAAATAATTGGGAATGCTAAAATTGGGCTGTATATGTTCTGACTTATATGGTTCTCTTTTTAGTTATCTGGGTTATAATTTAGTCTTAGGAGTATTAGTAATATTGTTCAAATTCATATATTAATTGGGTGTTCTGATTAGGAATCCCAGAGACCATATGTAAGCTTAGTTCACTACCTAGAAATCTAGCTATTATAAACTATATCTAAATCTGTGATAGACAGTGTGTTCATAGCTGTCATTCACGCAGCAAGTAGTTATTGGGACTGCAGGCTGTATGTCCATGTATAATACATGAATTCCTAGGCTGTCGAACCCAGGCATGTCAAAAATGTAGTCATACAAAGTTTTATGCTTTCAGATTATACCACATAACTCACCTTTACCTTCAGGCATTCTTTAGATGGATTCACAAAGCTGGAAAAAGAATTTGCTCATTCTAATAGTCAGCCATCCCACAAGTAATGTGCATCAGGAGATGAAGTTATATTGAGAGCTTATTCTCCCCTAGGCACACAAAAGAATTGCTTTTTCCTTATTTCAACCTTTGTTAAAGAGGCTTAGAGATGTGGGCACAGACTTTGTTGTAAACAGTTCATGAAAATACAATAGGCATGCCACTTTGTCAAGTATGAACAATTAATGAAGCTTTCTGAACCAGGGCAGCTTATGCTTACTTTCTGCTTAATGGCAACAGTGATTGTAGAATTTTCAAATCTGTTTCCAGACAGGTTTAACAAAATGCTTAAGTATACAGTGATCCATAATATACAGTTCTGAATCTCGTTTCTAAAACTAAGCATTGAGAGATGTTGGGAAAATTCTTAAAGCAAAAATAATTGGCTTTCAAGGAACAATGATAATTTTATGTAATCCACTTGGTTATCAGCACCATATTATCTGTGATGCTTACGTAACAAACTTGGCAATTATCCCATTATTAGTTGTGATACTTAAAACATTAACCATAACACAATAAATATTCAGCAAATTCCATTTCCACTGAGAAATGGTTAAATGGTGAGTGAGCATCACATATGAAGCTTTTGAATATTAAAAGTAAGCTATAATATTTTATGCTTATGGCAGGTAATTCATTTTTTCCACTAAATGTGCCTTCTCAAAAGCTAAACTACTGTCAAATTAAATGTTAGAAGCAGAAAAAGAAAATGTAAAACAAGAAAGTAAAACATTTTTCTGATATAGATGGAATTCCAATATAAGAGTGAGTAGAGCTAATCACTCATGTGTGCCTCTTGGTTCAGAGATGAGCAACGAAGGCAGGAAATGATGAGAACTTGAATGATACAAAGCAAAGACAGCAGTGGCCAAGACATCTGTTGAAAATAAAAAGTATATGACCAAACTACTGCATGATTTTGCAGAAAATCTAGTTTTATGGTACAGAAAAAGAGAGAAACAACATGAAAACCAGATATGGTAGTATATGGCTGTAATACAAACATTTGGAAAGTTGCTCAGGAGTATTTATGATTTCAAAGACAGCCTTGAAAATTTGAACCCATGTCTCAAAAGAATAAATAAACAACAAGTAAAAGGATAGTAATAATAAAAAAATGTATCTTTCTTCTAGACTGAAAACTTTCTATGCAAATAAAATAGCAAAATACATAATAGGAAGGAGAGAATATTAAATATAGATAGCAATAACCATAGTGTTAAACCAAAATGGCTAACAAAACTACAACTCAAAATGAATCACAGAATCAAATTTACTAAACTCATAAATAAAATATTACAAATATTTCTTTCAAATTCCAACAATGGCAAATTAATTCATCTATTCATGTTTAGTAAATTTAACTAATAGAAAATGGTCTGGAAAATTAAAATATACTTGTGAAGATTAAACAATAATTTAAAATTCTAAATATAAATTACTTATTTAGTATATCTATCTTTAATATAATAGTTTATTCATGCTTTGATAATATTACTAATATTTTGAGAGTACACATACTTTTAAAGAATAATTGGCTGAAGTGAAAATATAAACAATAATTTAATATTTAATAGAAAGTATAATTTTATTCAAATTGTCTGTGAAATGTAATTACAGACTTACAAATAATATTTAATGATTAATTATCATCACAAAGATCTATTGATATAATAAATTATTTTTCTATATTGTATTATTTGTAAATTTTTAATTTATTGAGATTATAATATAATTATAACATACCACTTTCTCTTTCCCCTTATCTCTACATATATCCTTCTTTTTTTGATGTTTTTTTTTAATGTTTTTATTTTTATTATGAATAACATCACATTTTCATCCATGTATATCCTTATTCAAGGTCCCTTGCTTCTCCTACCACGTCAGGTCTTTCTCTCTTCTACACATCTCCCCCTCTCCTCCCCAGCAAGGGCAGGAGGTCCCAAGGTCCCCACATTGCCCAGTTCAGTATCTACTCCTGGCAGATCTAGTTTCCTCACCCACCATCAAGACTGAGTCAGGTGTTTCTCCAGAAGGAGTGGGATCTAAGGTGCCAGTCCAAGGTGTTTCAGATACCAAGCTGTTCAGTGGTTGTGGTTTGCAGACTTTTTTACATTTATTTTTACATTATTTACATTTCTTGACCTTTATATTTATTTGTGATAAAGGCACAACTATTGTTTATAAAATACCAAATGGTCAGCCTTGAAAATATGCATATAAGTAACATTATGTAGTTTGAACAGGTTGTATTTATGTGTATATATATACACATATATGTATATATGTATGTACACAAAAGTATATTCTTCTCAAAACTGTGAAAGAAGAAGAGAGTCTCAAAATAACATTCAGGTCCTATTTAGACAGACATGTTTTTGATATTTCTTGGGAGTAGCTTCCCTGATATCTTTAAAAAAATTTATCTCACAACAGACTTCTTGTTCACCAGGATTTCTTCAGTTTCACACTCTCTATCATAAATTTTATGAGCATTGGTTATAGGAATTATATTGTAGGTAGATCTGTGGGGATGGTCAATGCTTGATCATTTGTTTCTGTAACTAGATCAGTTGTTTTTATGTAATGGTCTCCCTCTTTTGCAAAGAGAAGTTTCTCTTTAAGGTAAAAAAATTCACTTATCTGTAGGTAGAATGATAAGTATTTACAAGTAGTTAGAAGTTATATTGATTTCATTAGCTGGTGGCTGTTGGTTCTCCTCAAGATCCATGAACTCACTGGGCATAACTATCATTATACAAACACACACACAGACACACATACACATAGACACACACATACATGAGAGAGAGAGAGAGAGAGAGAGAGAGAGAGAGACAGAGAGAGACAGAGAGAGACAGAGAGAGAAGTATCTACAAAGGCATACAATTTATAAACATAGCTGAGAGAAGGAGACAATAGTATATTCTTGGGAAGAGTCCCATAAACTGATTATCTACTACCAATTGTTAAGCCCCGAGATCATATACATGTATATAATATCATATACACTGATCATATTGAGCTGATTGAATTTATGTACTTAGCAATGTGCATGTGTTTGTATATGTGTACAACAACAGTTTTACCAAGTTCAGAGATCATAAATTTAAGAAATAAATAGGTGGGATGTTGGGAAGTTGATAGGGGAAAGGGTGAAAAAAAGAGACACTAATATAACATTATAGTAATCTACAATTTGTGTTGAGAATGAATCTTAACTACCTGTGCATTCTAGAGCCATAAGAAAAAAAATAAGTAACACAGATAAATAAAATATGTGATTGGAAATTGATCATTTAAACATGATAAACAAAAAGAGTTAAACTGATTGGTCTAATGTTTATCTCTGACAAAAGTTTTGGAAACCCAAAAGTTTAAAACAAAAGAAATACCCAAAACTATGGTGAATGAATCTTAGATATTGAGTAAAATTATGTATATTTTTGATGGAAGCTTAACAAGTTTGAGAATGAATAGTCAATGCAAATTCAATGATGTGTATAAGTGCTGGGAGATGAAGCACTGAATATAACTGTAGGTGTGCTTTCAGGTTAAATGAAATGAAAATACACTGTGAGTAGTACTCTTTCTGCATCGGATTCCTAAAGTGAAGGTGTTCCTCTGGAAGGAATGGGCTCCAAGTTTCTGATCCAAGGTCTTTCAGATTCCAAGCTGTTCAGTGGTTGTGGTTTGCAGCTTGGGAATGCTTTGTTTTTTATATAAAGTCTACTAATGAGTGAATACAACTACTGTTTATCTTTCTGGGTTTGTGATACTTTGCTCAGGAGGGTATTCTCCAAATCCATCTATTTGTCTGCAAATTTTAGGATATCAGAAAATGGAGTTTAAAACTAAAAATGTAATTCTCAGCAGAATTACAAATGGCTTAAAGGCACATGAAAAAGTGCTCAACATCTTTAGCCATCAAAGAAATGCAAATCAAAACAGCTTTGAGATACCACCTTACACCTGTTAGATTGGCTAAGATAAAAGACACAGATCTCTATGCTGGAGAGAATGTGGAGCAAGATGAACACTTCTCCACTGTTGGTGGGAGTATAAGCTTGTTCAGCCACTCTGGAATGCAGTATAGCAGTTTCTCAGAAAACTGAAAATCAATCTCCCCAAGGATCCAGCAATGCCACTTCTGGGTGTATACCCTAAAGATGCACAGTCACACTCCAAAGGCATTAGCTCAACTATGTTCATAGCATCATTATTTGTAATTGCAAGAACCTGGAAACAACCTAGGTGCCCCTTAACTGAAGAATAGATTAACAAACTGTGATAAATCTACACAATGGAACACTTCTTTCATTTTTACAATTCTTTTCCTTTTAGAGATTAGGATTTACAAAGTTGCATCTTCAAGTTAGGATGGGTGTCTCTTTCTTTATTTTTCCCTCATATTATTTCCCAAAATTTTAGAAATAATGCTGAAAATAATGCTTATACATGCTTACAGAGTTAAGTCTACTCATGTTAAATATTTTGTATAAAGCTATGACATAATAAAATATTTTTATCACATTGTTTTTGGAGTGAACAGTGTCCATGCTTCAGAGATAGATTTATAATCAAAGCTAAACAAATAAATAACAAAAAGCCTTCTACGATATCTACATAATACTGGGAAAATATGATGATTTATTTGAAAACATAATCTGTGTTGACCAACTCACAGTGAAGGCACAATTAAGTTTAGTTCAACACATAAGTTACAAAGTTGAAATAAGCTGTGAATTACTAGAAATAATAATTATGAAATAAACTAGAAATGGACAGATGCAACTCTATCAGCTAAATACATTTTTCTCAGTTCTGAATCTATAATGTATTATTTGGTACCTTTAGAAAAATCTTAAGGGCCATTATCTGAGACTTTTCTCACAACTTTATAATTCATCTACATGAAAGATATTTATCTCTTTGTCTGAGACATTATTTCTTAAATGTTTCATACTTTATTATATTTTTTAAAGTAACATTCAATATTACATTATTACATGCTGCTATGTATTGATCAATATTTACAGAAAATTTCCAACTACCAAATATTTTTACCTGTATATATTCATGTAGTTGATAAATTGAGAATATATGTAAATTGCTGAAGGTAATCCATCACTTTATAATCAAGGTATTTTCTTATGTTAATCTGCTGTATAAATAAGTATCTTCTAATGCCAATGCTTTTCAAAAATAAAGTATAACAGTATGTTTTGTATTAAAATATTTAAATGTATTATAAATAAATCTCTTATTCTAGTGGTTTTCAGTTTTCCTAATGCTGCAACCTTTCAATATATGCTCATGTTATGGTGACCCTGTCCTTATATTGACTTCCATTGCTACGTCATAACTGCAATTTTGCTTCTGCTATTTGTAATGTAAATATCTCTGTTTTCTGATGATGAGTGGGACTCTCAACCAGTAAAGCAGTTGTAACTCACAGGTTGCTCTGTTCCTTTCTAAATAATGTTTTCTGCATTATTTGTTTATCTAAGTATAATTTAGGAAATAGCAGCCCATGTTAGAAGATATCAATCTTTTTTGCATGCTGTTAATCTGAAGGTGACTGATCTATTCTTACCTGAGTGTGTTTTAGTGCCACAAGGATAAATTCCCCATGGTAAATTTTGGCTTGTGAATTGTTTACTGCAGATTTGTAGCAGGGTGGTAAGAAATTGGAAATGAAGCAGCTGAGCTCACAAGAAACATAGCTTATATAATTTGATATGTGGACAGAAGACAAACTAGTTTTATTTATAGGTATTATATTATAATTAATTATACAAATCAAAAAAGTTTTATTTAATAATTTCAGTAGTGTTTAGAGCTCCCGAAAGTGCTGAGTTAACACTTATGCAATATAGTCTTTTTGATTTTTTATTACAAAAAATAGATTTAAATAACTATGTTCCAATTCGGTATATATTCAAATGGATATGAATACAATAACCATGTTAGTGTAAAACTAAATTGCATCTTTTTTATTCATATGAACCATAGTATTTGAAAGTACTAACCATTGTTGAAGATACTTGTAAAGCTCAAAAATGTGGAAATGAGATATATTGAGTGTACTCACTGGCATTGTAAGTTACTATATCTAAAACAAGCATTGGGTATAAAAGTAAATATCAACATCCACAAAGTCACATGCTTGCCCTTTGAGCTCCCTAGATGTTAAATCCAAAAGAGAGCTATGAGTTAGAAATGACAGTAGGTTACACTGTGAGCTCTAGGCTAGCCAGAGATACAGAATTAATGTAATTAGACAAACAAATATAAAAATAAACAAAATTATCCATCAATATTGTTAATATTTTTATATTATCATTATAAAAGTTTAAATTAAACATAAATATTTAGCTCTTAGAGTGGTAAATTCAGTTAATAAGTAAAAGTATTTGGTGTTAAAGTATGTTTAGAATAAATTAAACAGATATTAGTAATAAACCTTAATTTCTAACTCTTTTTCAAACTATATTAAATATATATATATATATATATATATATATATATACCCATTGCATACATTCAATTAATACAGTGCACTATACAAAAAAGTAATAGGTGATGATGCTAAGACAGTTGATTGTTCAGATAAAATATACAAAGGCAATATTTAAAATATGATTGTTACAGGAAAGTTTTCGAGCTCATAGCTGATCAGCCTAGAGCTCTAGCCAAAAGCACCAGAGATACATACCTGACCCCTCCCCCACACCCTCTCCAATCTCAGAGAACCAGCAACATCATGCTCCCCCTGCACTTAACGTCCCCAAATCACCAGAGCTGTTTGGAGATACATGCTTCTACTGTAGCAAGTATAACAGGAAAAACAGATAAGACCCTGAGTTCCTGGTTGATGAGCCTAGTGTTCTAAACCCAGGCACCAGTGGCACATATCTGCCCTTCTTCCACACTCATCCCAGTCCTAGGGACTCAGCAGCAGATCCCTAGTCCTTAAGTTTCCCAAAGCAGCAGACTTGATCAGAGGCACACAAGCCTACTGCATCAAACAGAAAGGAGACAAAGTACAAAGAGTAGCAACTTGGAAGAACAGTCAGAAACAACAGAAGACCTTCAATACTCTTTTTTCCAGACTCTTCTCCAGCCAGGAGAAAGTGCTTTGATTTTCTGGTATCTGCAGCTGTGGTGGTAGTCTCTTGCTAGTCTAGAAATGTTGTATCTAGACTCTTGCCTGGTCAAGGACTGTAGACTCAGACCCCAGGTTGGCTTATGTGGAAGTGCTTAGGAGCTCAAGTATTAAGGCACTAGTTGTCACCAGGACTAACTGAGACTGCACTGATTTCTGTGGCCCTTAGAGGTTACTATAAATATACATATATATGTAAATGTTCAAATGATTAACATATTATATAATCATATATGATATATGCATATGTAATTTTATGCGATACATATGTATCGCATATAATTATAGGCAAATAGGGAATGATTCCTTGAGGCTGCATTAAAAAATCTTGTTGTCATATATCTTTAACAATTCTTTTTCTTCTTTATTGACCTGCCTTTCTTCTAGTTGGAGCATCTTTTCAGTTTCAGGTTTTGCATTTCACCTGGGTCCTATATTCCCTTTTTATACCTCCACTCTTAATAATTTATAATCTATTTTTACTCTTCTAGGATTTACTCTCCCAATTTTGGGATGAGTACATATCTAAAAATTAGGAGTTAGAAAACACGAAGGAGAGTATTCTTATGATGTTTGTCTTTCTGGATCTGAGTCACCTTACTAGATCTAATCGTATTTAAGTCTATCACCTTATCTACTAATTTCATTTTTCTTCGAAGTTGAATAGTATTCCACTGTGTATATGTATGTCATTTTCATAATCCTTTCATCAATTGAGGATATTTATGTTTAAGAAACAGGTAATTAGTGCAGTTAATCTTGGTAAATTTTAGAAAAGTGAAGAATACAAAATTATAGAATAAGAGACAAATGGCCTGGATTTATATCCTGACTTAATGTTTGAAAAAACATTAATTCCATTTAAAGAGAGAGATTCTGTAGGGAATTGAGATGTTTTCTCAGTTAATTGCTATTTCACTTAGTTATTCATAAAGCTCCTCAAGATTTATTTATTAAGATTTTCCTAGGGGATTTGAGTTGATACACAAAGGAATACATTAGACACAGTTTGACTTTCAGAGTACATCAGAATTCAACTTTCAATTATAATATATTTATTAAAAAATTAAATATAGTGCAGAGTTCCCAGTACTGTACATCATATAAAAATGATACTTTAATTTGGCAGGCAAGGTATGTTATGTTTTGACAATTAGTGAGAATATAGAATAGTGATATAAATACAGTTTTTCCCTATCAGTGTTTAAAAAAAGTAATCAATTGAATATTTAAAAATGTATAATTCATCTTAGAATCTAAAATAATACTCAGTAGTATCTGAGAGGTCAGTGCAAAATTTTTTTCTGTCTTTTTATTATTTATTATGAATAAACTCATATTTTTTTATCCATGTATGTCTTTGTTCAAGCTTCCTTTGCCCTCCTGCCCCTTCCAGTCACTCTCTCTTCACCACATCACTTTATCTCCTCCCCAGCAAGGACAGGAGGTCCCAAGGTCCCAATGTGGCTTAGTTCAGCATGCACTCCTGGCAGATCTACTTTCCTCACCCCAACATTAAGACTGGGTCAGGTGTTCCTCTGGAGGGAATAGGCTCCAAGGTGCCAGTCAAAGGTGTTTCAGATCTCAATCTGTTCAGTATTTGTGGTTTCCAGTTTGGACATGCTTTGCTTTTTGCTTTTTTGTTTAGAGTCCACTAATGAGTGAGTATATCCCCTGCTTATATTTCTGGGTTTGTGTTACCTTGGTCAGGAGGATATTCTCCAAATCCATCCATTTGCCTGAAAATTTTAGGATATCATTTTTTCTTACTGCTGAGTAGTACTCCATTGTGTAGATGTACCACAGTTTGTTAATCCATTCTTCATTTGAGGGGCATCTAGGTCATTTCCAGGTTGCTATTACAAATACTGCTGCCATGAACATAGTTGAGCTAAATGCCTTTGGAGTGAGAATGTGCATCTTTAGTGTATATGGCCAGTAGTGGTATTGCTGAATCCTTGCAAAATCTTAAAGAAAGTAAATGTGTTCATGGGAAGAAACTTGCATTTCCACAGCCTATTTGATTATTGCTTACATTCATTTTTTTTATCTTTAGCAATATGCCTTTTAGAATACTGATGATACCTGAGTAACTACAGGACATTAGAGAGGCAGTTCCTCAAGTCTGTGAATGTTAGGTTGGCAGCTGGTTTCTGTCAACAAGATCAGTCTTGTTCCCTGTCTGTTACTTTCCTTCCTATTTCACTTTGTTTTTCCCTTTAGAGAATGTGACCACATGGACATCTTAGCCAGCTCTTTAAAATCATTTTTAACTTTGGGCATTAGTAAGAATAGGAAATGCTGTGTTATGGGTATGACACAGCAATTACTAGCAGAAAACCAGCAACTGTTCCAACTTGAATAGGTTGTGGAGTCACTTGATATAGTGGGGCTCATGTTGCCTCACTGTTTCTTGCTGAACTACTAGCTTGCATTGGATGCTAGGGTGGTGTGTCAATCATTGTGTTCAGTTTAGCCTCTGCTATGAGATGGCCAGGCTGTAATGCACAGTTACAGAAAAATGGGTCAAAGAAGACACTGCTGGTTGAAATCAATGGGTCATAAAACAAATCAAGAAGGCATGAACATGGAAAAAAACAGTAAAGAGATAAACTAAGATATTAAAATAGAAGAGGTATGGTGAGAGCAATCAGAATAAAATAAATATATATATAAAACGGTTAGTGACAAATTTAATAATTAAAACTGAAGTGAAAAGAAAGAAAAGATTTTTAGCCTGTTGTGATTCTAAATTATATACTACAATCTTTTGATCATCTGTTAAATCATGAACAGCCAGTAATTAGTATTGACTGTGACAGGTTCAGAACTTAGTGTAAAAAATCTAAACAAATTATACTTTGTAACTGGAGTTTATAACTATATAGAGAGAGGTTTTTTTATATCATATATATAATATATATATCCTTAAAATACTCTATAAAATAATGATGAAGCATATATGCAGAATTTTTAAAGGTACACAAATTCCATCCACATAGGTTTTCAGAGATATGAATAAATAGAAAAATTATGAAAATAATTCTGAATCCTATGAATCAAAACTGATAAATAATTTACCAAATAGTGACATGAATCAAACAGTAATATTTTCTACTATGAAGCAGAAAATATTTAAAATATTTGTATAACCTTTTAAAGGCTGAAAAGGTAGCTTAAAATTTAAAATTATTTTCTTTAAGTTTAAGAATTCTAAGATCACTCTTTATGATAAACTGAAATTAGAATATTAACCCTACATTCAAGAGGAACCTTAATTTTTTTTAGTTTAACCATGTTTCATTAATTATGAAGAAAAGAGAAGAAAGAAAACCTAATGTTTGTAAAGTAAAGGAAAAATCAATTAAAGCCTACTTATTAAGTAATACAAAGTAAAGGAGCACTCTATTGTTTGTAAATGATGCTGAATACTACAGGATACTCTGCATTTTCTCAGGCCAATTTAAAAATCATCTAACTCCTAAATTCTACTTCAGGTTATTACAAAGCTAAACAGGGAGATTCTTAATCCAACTGAAAATATTCTTCAGTAAGATTTATGGTTTCTTCATGTAGTCTCATTCTATTTTTTGCACTGTGCACAACCACAACTCATAGCAATCAGAGAACTAACATTAACGTAGTCTTTTGTCACCCAGTCCATACAGCTTCCTGGTATATAGTTTTTCAACCCCTAACATTTTAACATGGACATAATCAGAGACAACATGTAGAGCAGTTGGTAATGACCTGGTTTCCTCTTATTGGTTTTTCAAGATATGCACATGCATATGAGTTTCTAGTTATTGCCTCCTCATCTTCAGTATCTATAAGCCATGGAAAGAATCTTCATTTTAATTATTTATTAATCAAGATGTTTTCAAATGAAGAATGAAATATGCCTTTTGGAGGAACAATAATCTTTTTTTTGAAAATGTAAGCTTTAAAAGGGTTGACTCTTAGAACTTTGTAAACATTAATAGGCCCCTACTGTGATCTTTACCTGCTCTCTGAGCCTTAAGATATATAGCCTGCAGATAGCTAGTTATATATACTGTGTCTCCCATTGTCCCATATGTTTTGGTTATCCGGCCTGAGGGATATGGTACAAAAAACTAAACATTTAACTAAAGTCAATATTTTCCAACCACCTAAAAAACTGCCACTGTGCTTCCCGCCAAAGATAGCCCCTTATTTAAACTAAAATGATAATTCATTAAAATGACATTCTTCTTAAACAAATGGCCAATATATCTATGTCCATTTTCAATCCACAGGCCCAGGCTAAGTTGCCAACCCAAATAACAAGAGACGGATACAGATGGAGGTCCCAGTGAAATCAGGTAATTGGTGAAAAGTTGACAGATCATCCTAATGTTTAAAGATAAATTAAACAACCTTCAGACCTGTGCCTAACTTCCAGGAAAAATGAAAATAAGATATTTTCTAATTAGTCACCCTAAAAAGAAGGCTGAAAGCCAATAACTTAAAGAGAGGGTGTAATAAATATTTTAAAATATAAATGCCCATATAAAAACAAAACACTATCATTTAAACACAAACTACGTAAAAATGTTTTTAATTGTACTATTTGGTTTCTAACTGATAATACAAACAACAATGTTGTTTCATGGCTCCATGTGAAACAATATACACTCAGTCAGGATGCAGAAAGCTAAGTCACTAAAACTCAAGATAAAGTTTAAAATGCATATTTGTATGTTTTTATACATACTACATATAATAAGTTTCTTTCATTATTTTTAGTTTATATTACTTGTACATAACATGTTTCATTAAACATATTTTCATATATACAAAAAATTTTAAAAATTCAAACAATTTTTTAAAATTATTTCCTAAAAAGGCTAATATTACACATTTAACACTTAATAAAAAATACACTTTTAAATTCCAATATAAAAATAGAAACAACTTATGATACTGTCACAAATCTTAAAAACATTTTAATTTTCTGAGAAACCTCCATATTGTATTCCAAAGTGGCTGAACTAGCTTACAATTCCACCAACAATGGAGGAGTGTTCCCTTTGCTCCGCATCCTCTCCAGCATAGGCTGTCATCTGTGCCTTTTATCTTAGCCAATCTAACAGGTGTTAGGTGGTATCTCAAAGTTGTTTTGATTTGCATTTCTCTGATGACTAAAGATGAAGAGCACTTTGGAATACAATATGGAGGTTTCTCAGAAAATTGAGAATCAATCTCCCCAAGGACCCAGCAATACCACTTCTGGGTATATACCCTAAAGAGGCACATTCACACTCCAAAGGTATTAGCTCAACTATGTTCATAGCAGCATTATTTGTAATAGCAAGAACCTGGAAACAACCTAGATGTCCCTCAACTGAAGA
>PVIH01022488.1:0-27041 GCA_004025045.1 Sigmodon hispidus | reverse complement strand
ATGATGGGGTGGAATGGTATGATGGGATGGGATGATGGGGTGGGATGGGATGATGGGATGAGATGATGGGATGATGGGGTGGGATGGTATGATGGGATAGTATGATGGGGTGGGATGATGGGGTGATAGGGTGGGTAGGGAGAAATGAGATAAAGGAAAAAAGAGAATATTTTGCTCCTGCTTGGCAGACCACATCCACTGGCCGCTGGCCTCCTTTCTGATAGTGACTGAGCACCACCTGTGTGCAGGCTCCTCACCTCTATCACCTGTTCGTTTCCACGGTGGAGTCAGAAAGGGATACGATCAGCTTTATGCTGTAGATGAGATGCCTGAGGATCTAGGGGAAATTACAAGCTACACTGAGGAACAGGAAACAAACTCTGCTTGATTCCAGAGTCCTCACAAGACTCCTTCAGTTTGATAGCTTGGTTGACAAGGTCTTCTTGGGGGCTCCTGGCGTCTTATCTGGTTCTGGAACTCCTAATACTTGAGAGAACAGAGCGTTCAGGGGCAGGTGGTGGAAACATGACTTCTCTGCTACTGAAATGGAAGAAAGGGAAGCAGAGACCTCAGCTCCTGGAGGCAAGCTGTGCTGGTACCTCAGATGGGCATGTCCCAGCAAGGGAAACAGAATCAGGCCCAGTGCATGAGGGCCAGCCTGGCCAGCCAGCATGGCTACAGTGCAGATGATCTCCACACTCCACTGACTTTCCTGCTGGCTGACTCCAGAAACTCTGAAAACACCCCTTGGGCCTCACTCCAGAGATTCTGTAATTAGTTGGACTGGGATGGGACCCAGGCTGCAAAATATATTAGAATTCGAGTCTTATGACCCAGAAACTGTGATTCACCTTCAAAATTACAAACCAGTACCTTCTTACTTCGGGGGAAAGAAGGGAACATCCACCAGGCCCCGCTGCATACTGCTGCCCCTACAGCAATCGAACTAATCAAGTCACTATTGCTAAGGAGCGGGGTCATGGAGGAAACTCAAGTCTGATTTTGAAATTCCTGTCCTCCACATCAGGAATCCTGCCCTTTCAAGATTCCCTAAACTTCTAACATGAAAGACTCTTCCCATTGTCAGATCCCAACCCCCAAATGACAGCCACGGTTTATCCAGGCAAACAGAAGATTGCTACTTAAAATCAGCATTCCTCAGAACCCTTGGGAAGTGGGTTTCTGTTTCTCAGGAAAAGCCATTACTTCCTTATCTGCCCGCTGCAGCCCCCTGTCTCTGCAAGGGCATCTAGTTTCCTATTAACTCAAACAAGCTTGCAGCAGATCAAAGCGCCATGCTCCTCCCTACACTGTTCCAGCTAGCAGGCTCCCACTTGCTCTTCAGAACTGTCAGGGCTGTCCTAACCCTTCTGCTGTCCTTCCTGATCCTGCAGAGACAGCCTTGGCAATTCAGATAAACTTTCTTTCCACAGAGTGGCCTGGTTTGGTGGCCTGGTTCACTGATACCCAGCTTTAGGCAGAGAAACTTTAAGAGAAAATTCATCATCTAAAAGGCCAAGTGCTTGCTTGGACAGCTTTCTGTATCTCCAGAGGACCACACACTGTCTTAGCAAACCCCAACAGTCACAGGAAGGACCAAAGCCCTGGGGAGCGGTGATTTGCCCAAGCGCACAGAGCTGAGGCTGGCCAGGAAGAGATAATCCAGTGTTTGCCTCCTACCTTATTTCTGGGCTAGAGTTCAGATCATAAAAGATTGATAGAAAAATCTCAAGGAGCACCAGGGTTGTCACCAGCTGAGCCAGGCTAGGGGCAGGGCTTCCTGAGGACAGTATAATTCCTAGGGAAATAGCAGCATATGAGAACTGACATCAACTGTCAGCTCTTAAGAACATTCATTTATATGCCTTTTTGTGGCACTAGGGATTGGTTAAAGCTAGAGCCTCAATATTACTATCAAGCATTCCAAAACCCATGCCAGGAGAGTAAGCCCACCCCTGATACTGCCTCGAACACCGGGACCCACAGACTGGATGACCCAGAGACCTAGGATAGAACCAAACATGACTGAAGCCGGAAAAGTCAATATAATGAGGTCTAATGATATTCTGCTATGCTCTTAGATTGGTGTCTAGCCCAGGTGTCATCAGAGAGGCATCACCCAGCAACTTATGGAAACAGATGCAGAGACCCACAGCCAAACATCAGGCAGACAGAGCTTGGGGAAATCTGTAGAATAAGGAGAGAAAGGATCTTGGGAGTCAGAGAGTCAAGGACAACACAGGAAAACCCACAGCGTCTGCTAACCTGGGCTTGTAGGGCTCACAGAGACAGACCTGACAAGCAGGGAGTCTGCATGGGACTGACCTAGGCCCTCTGCACACATGTGACAGTCGTGTAGCTTTGTCTTCTTATGAGACTCCTAACAGTAGAAGTAGGGGCTGCGTCTGACTCTTACAGGCTTCCGTTGATACTCAAGGAGACCTGCCCTTTCCTAAACAGAAGTGGAGAAGGAGAGGTCTGGGGGATGGGAACACAGGGGGGGTCTGAGAGGAGAGGAGAGAAGGGAAACTGAGTCCAGGACATAAAATAAATAAATAAATTTATTTTGTATTATTTAATAATACACATATATATATATATATATATATATATATATATATTTATCATGGGACACAGCAGCACGTTTTCTTCCGCTACCACATAGGTCCCAGGGACAGGACTCAGGTCTTGGCAGCAGTACCTTTATCCACTGAGTCTTGATCTCACCAGTTCCATTTCCCCACTTTGGACAGAGCCTCACTCAGTCGTCCAGCATGTCTTATGTCTTCCCTGCGCCTCTACGGTAGCTGGAGTTACCACCAGGCCTGGCATAGTATGATTAGTACCACGTACAAAGCTATCGCATATCCTGATACAAATCAATTGGATCTAATGGTAGAAAGTCTTCTTTTTCCAAAGGTCAGGGTTGAATTGAAGTCATCTCTGTATTTTCTGAGAAACATTCTCGAGCGAATGCCAGAAAGCGACTGAGAGCACCAGCACGGAGATTCCCAGCCTTTTTAAATGGAGGTGAACAAATGGATGTGCCCTCTGCCTCCCAGCTTGCCCTGTGACCTTAGCAAGCAAGTTTTGTCCTGCTGGAAGGGGTGTGGTTGGAAACTAGCTTGCGGGGGTGGGGTGGGGACGTGGGGGGGTTCAGGTGAGCTCTCAGGTGAGAAGGCTGTGGGGCACATGACTCAGGATAATTGCTGCTTGCCACAGGTCCTGGGGACTTTTGACTCACCTGTCTTGGCTAAATGGGATTAGAGGCTTGAGAAACAGGAAATTGGGAGGCCAGAGCAGCAACATCGGATCTATTCCCGGCTATTGGTGGCAGCTCTCCAGGTCTCTCCCTCCCTCTTCGTACTGAGTAGATACGAGGGTCCCAGATCTTTCCACCTCTTCAGCCGAGCCCGCTGGAGCCTGAGGGTCCTGAGGCACACACAGCTAGCCTTAGCACAGCTGCCGATTCCCCCAGGACAGCCAAGGAAAGGGTGGCGAGATTTGTGGTACCCGGAGCCCCGCTCCTCAGCCGAGCCTCATCCAATTCCCCTACCGGCTCCGGGCGCTGGGCAATACCTCTGCTCTGCATCTCGCTGGCCTGAGCTTGTTGAGGTTTTCTGCTGGCCCACACTTTCCCAGCTAAAGAATGAGCTTGACCCTGGAGGGAGTTGGCCCCCCAAAATGTGTTCATTAATGAACACTGGTGAGCTCCGGGATAGACAGGTGAGAAAGCCACATTGCAATGAAGGAGAATAGGCTCCATACAGACCCTGCATGTTTCAACTCATTCGCCCACCTACTAAGGTTGCCTCTGTACAAACTGTTCCCATTGCTGAGATGTTCTTCCATCCCCACCCCCACCTTCTAAAAGGCAGACAGAGAACTTCAAACTCCAGCGTCTTAATGATTCCTTATGTCTTTATTCTTCTATAGTTGTTAATTTGTTTGAGAAAAGGTCTTTGTAGCCCAGGTTAGCCTTGGGTTTTCTATATGTCTCAGGCTGGCTTTAAACTCCTAATTAACCCACCTCTACCTGCCCAGGTTTGATTCCCAGCACCAGCACAAATGTGTGGCTCAAGCGAGATAACAGGTATATATCACCGACGCTGAAAATGATACATGTTTGCCAAGGACTAGGTACTATTAGAGGCATTTTCTACTCTTTATTTCCCAAATACTCCAAGTGACTGTGATCTTACTTGGAAACAGAGTTTGCAGACGACCAAGTTAAAATGAAGTCATTAGGATGATACAGTGGGATTATGTGTTACATTTTAAATAACTGTCCCACCTACTGGTTTAGTAAAAAGCTGACTGGCTGAAGGCAGACAGGAAGTATGGGCAGGGCTACCAGACTAAGAAAACTCTGGCATCTCAGAACAGAAAGAACATCTCAGAACAGAGACAGACACCACAGAGTCGTCAGAGATGCCACAAACAGAAGTAGAGGAAAGAAGTTGAAATGCTGCTCTGAGAAAAGGTACTGAGCCGCATGGCTGAACAAGATGGACTGAGTTCAGATGAAGGAACCAGCAAGTTATATGCCTTGGTCCTAGGCTGACCAGCATAAAATTAATATATGCCTGTGTGTGATTATTTGAGGCTAAGTGGCAGTGGGACTGAGAGTGGGTCCAAACCTCTGGTCTAGACTAGAAAGTCTAGGCCAGGAACCTAATACTGTTGGATGAGAACTAATTTGCTATACTGTGTCCTTGTGGAAAAGGAAGCAGATGGACAGACAGACAGGCCCACACAAACCTAAGTGAAGATGAAGGTAAAGATAGGTTTGACAACTGGAGCTCAGGAGAATTCCAGGACCTTTGTGAGCACAAAACTGAGCTTGGATCACAGCCTTTGAGAGGAGCCACTGATAGGTCAGCTCCACAGTTCCCATGACACTGAGCATGTCTGCTCAGCAAGCACCCTGTTTGTTATAGAGTCACAGTAAAGAAAAGTGTCCCTGCCTATCAGGGGATGACTTACCCCCAAAGTGGCTTTCCCCAGATGCTCTAATAAAGGGCGTGCCTTCTACTCCAAGTGGAACTGAGGGAAAACTACACCAGCAAGCCAGGGTTAGCATTGTACAGCTCAGGCACAGCCTCTCTGTGAGCCAGTGCTAGCAAGAGTGGGCTTGGCCTTGGCCGAAGGGAGGGCAGCCCTAGCTGGACAAAGCCCTGGTGGGGCTCAGCTAGAAGGTAAGGTGACTTATGAGTTCCTAAGTTTGGGCTCCAAATTATAAAACACAGTTCTAAACTGAGAGAATGCACACACACACACACACACACACACACACACACACACACACACACACACGAATGTGGGCTGACCGTGCAGCTCAGTTGGTAATGTGCCTGGGCCTCCCTGAGTTTTATCCCCAGCACTACAGAAAATCAAGTGTGGCCTTGCACACCTGCAATCTCAGCACTTACAGGAGGATCATCCTTGACTACATAGCAAATTCCAGCCCAGCCAGGTTCCAAAAAATAACAATAAAAATATCAAAAACAAAACAAAATAATAAGGAAGGGACTAGAGAGATGGCTCAGTGGTAAGAGCACTTGCTGATCTTGCAGAGGGCCAGGATTTGGGATCCACCATATATGGTGGCTCAACCATTCATAACTAAAGTTCAAGAGTATCCAACGCCCTCTTCTGGCCACCTCAGGTACTGCATGCATGAGGTGCACATGCATACAAGCAGACAAAACCCTCATACACAAAATAATTACTTTATTAAAATATAGAAATTTGTTGGAAGATCTGAATAGTGAATGAAGGTTGGACAAATGAGGAAAACTGACAGGCATACAGGAACCAGAAAGTAAAGAAAACCAGAATGTGCCACTTTTGGTTAGAGACTCTGGACACACCTGCGAAGGGAGTTCATGGAACTGGAGGAATGGCTGAGCAGGAAGCAGAGGTGTCCAGTAGGTGGACATCAAAGTTAACCTCTGGGGCTTAGGTATGTTGCCCTCAAGAGAGGAATTCTGGGGGAGAAAACTGATTGGCAGCCGATGTGGACTAGTGACCGTTCCCACAGAAGAGCAGGTCCCATTCACAAGAAGGACTGGAGTAACAGGAGAGTCTGTGCAGACAGAGCAACAGGCATGATGCTCTGCTGGGAAGAGGAGGAGGAGGAGGCCTGGAGATGGATCACTGTCTGACTAAGGAGCAGGGTGAGTCATGGATGAGCCTTGGGCAGTGAGGAACAGGTCTGGTCAGAGTCCCAGGCAGGTGTGAGGGTAGTGGACATGAATTATTTCATCTGCCCAGAATCCACACCCACACCCCTCCCTCCTTCTGGGAAATTTTCTTCATCTTCTCTGTCACCATGATCATCTCCATAGTTACTATGGAAACTTCTCTGGCACTTGATCCCAATGGATCTATACAGGAATGGCATCAGACCCAGCCTGGGCCAACTGCATACTCTGTGCTTCACACAAAGCCCCCTGTAGCCACACATTTGTGCTGGTGCTGGGAATCAAACCTGGAGCCTTTTTGCATGTTAGCCAAGCATTCTACCTCTGAGATACACTCCCCCCTACAAATTCAAATTGCATTTCCATTCCTTTGAAAGGTCCTATGTAACTAAATAAAGCAAGCAAGAGAAGAATTGCAAATGTTGCTAGGATATACTGAGTCCACTTGGGTCAGATTTGTCTGTGCAGCTAAGAGAACACGGGTAACCTTCACAGAGCAAATAGGAAGTCACGACAATCTTGTCAGGCATGGTAGTGCACACCTGTGATTCTGAGCTCTGGGACGCAGAAGCAGGAAGATCACCACAAGTTCAAGACTAGCCTATGCTACATAGCAAGTACTCTGAAGAAGAAAGTGGAATCACAGATGAGACCCTACTGGGAAGAAGAGCATTCCAAATCAGAGAAGGGCTTGGGTAATAAGAGTGTGGGAAGACCCTGGAGGCTAGTCCTTATGAGCACTGGCTGCATTCCCAGGGGACCCAGGTGGTTCCATTCCCAGTACCTAGCTGGTAGCTTACAACTGTCTGTAACTCCAGTTCCAGGGGTCTAGTGTCCTCTTGTGGCCTCCATGAGCACCATGGCATACTTCCATGTACATGGTATACTTACATACATGCAACCAAAACACCCATACACACCCATAGGCTGAGGGGAATCAGAGTGACAGGTCCAGGCCTGAGGTAAGTCCAAGAAGCTGGTCATGGGGATGTCAAGGAGTAGAGGCCAAATGAAGGAGACAGGTACCCTGGCTGCTGTCAGGAGCGGGAAAAGTCCGTCATGGGAAGTGGCGGTGTTCACAATGGGAAGAGCATAGTCAGAACTCTAGAGCAGAGCTGGACTCCGCAGTTCTTTATGCCCTCTTGAAGGGGCTCTCTGGAGGTATCTGAATGTTGTTCAAGTACATACAGAAGATGTTTCTAGGCCAGGCCTGGTGGTGCACACCTTTAATCCCAGCTTGGGGGTTTGGGGTGGAGAAGCAGGCAGATCCCTGAGTTCAAGGCTAGCCTGGTCTACAGAATGAGTTCCAGGACAGCCAGGACTACACAGAGAAATCCTCTCAGGAGAGGAAGGAGGAGGAAGAGGTTATTTTACTTATAATAATGGTTAAATGAAATGCAATTTTTTGACATTCTAGATCCTAACTAATATTCTTTCAAAAGGATACTGGAATTTCTATTTTCTTCCCAATGCTGAATGTCAACAGTCTCCTAAGATCTCTAGCACTATCATATTTTATTGCTTTGTTTTGTTTTTGGCTTTGGTGTCTCAGGGCTGGGGTTCAAATCCAGGGTCTTGCTTATGGTAAGCAAGCACAGCTAAGATCCTCCATTCTCACCATTTCCTTTATGGTCTGTTCTTTGATTATAGTTGAGACCGGTCATCTCTGTTTCCCTAGTGTCTGTGGTGCTGAGGATGAGGCCAGGGCTCCTGAAAACTAAGTAAATACTCTATGGTTACAGCCCACATTTACATTTTCTCTTCTTGCCTATGCAAATCAAATTTATTATATTTCTTTATGATAGTCTTCTTCCTTAGAGAACATTGAAAGCCCTTCACATAGCATACAAAATTACAACACTAACTGTTATACATATTGCAGATGGTTTTTTCCAGTTGGTGGACCATAGTCCACATTATTTCACCCTTAATCTCTCTCTCTCTCTCTCTCTCTCTCTCTCTCGCTCACTTTCTCACTCTCTCACTCTGTTTCTGTCTGTGTTTGAGTGTGTGTGTGTGTGTGGAGGGGTGTGTATTCTCTTCCCATTATTTAGAAAGCCTTTGTTGTTAGTGGTATTTATTCTTGGTTTTGTCTCCTAATAGTGCTGGGGGATAAAGCCCAAGGCCTCACAAATGCTAAGCAAATGCTCTACCACTGATCCCCCCCATCCCTATTACTTAGAGTCTAGTTTTTCACATAATTATATTTATTCATCAACTCCTTATGAGAACTAGGTTTCATGATGTCATGCTGGGAAAGGCTTTCTCAATTTTAGCATATTTTTTTCTAATGCTTTAATAGTTTCTTATTTTATATTCATCTGCAATGCATTTGGTGCTTGGAGCGAAGTTGTAACACATTTATTTATTCAAATGGGTCTCCAATTATCTCAAGACCAGTGAGTGAAGAGTCCATTTTCTCCATTTGTTGTCCAGGACCAACCTTTTCATGGTTGCATATATTCTATGTCCATTTGCAGGGGATGGGAGACATGGGTGTGAAATGCAAACGGGAGACTGAAAAATCCTCCTCAAACAACAAAAATACCAATGCTGAGAAGTGACAACATTTTGGTTGAAGCAAAGAAAGCTGTGATCCCAAAGCCCACTGTCACTGTGGTAACTCACCTGGAGGCTGGTGAGTTTATTACGCTGTTCAGGAAAGAGAAAGGACTCTTGAGGAATGGGAAGAAGCCATGTGACCTACAGACACAGCAATTGCAGAGAGCTCATGTGGTAAACCATGGGAGCAGAAATCTACTTCACCACCCATTCTAGGGCTTAGAGTAATGACTTGCAGCATACAGCCACCCAAAGGCCGAGTCACTGCTGACGGCAGGACCTGAAGCACCATGACACTGGCTACATGAGAGTGGCCAGTTGGAAGCCAAGGCTGAATTCACATATGATAGAGAGAGAAAATAGGAATCCAGATCTGTAGAGAGCTAAGAGCAAATGAATAGCATTTAAAAGGTGGTCTGGGGACAAACTGAGAGACAAGAGAGAATATAGTACTGTGGTGGCTTTGAGGGACAGTCAGCCATCAAATATCTCCTGGGGATAAATTTTATATTGAGTATATGATATAAACATAGAGACAGAGAAACCCTCGGTGAAGACCTGGGATGATGTCTTGGTTAGCTTTGACTCTCAACCTGACACAGCCAGAGTCATCTGAGAAGAAACCGTCAGCCGAGGGGCTGCCTAGACCACACTGGGCTGTGGTCATGTCTTTGGCGGAGTGTCTTGGTTGTTAATTGATATGAGAGGGTCTCGTCCACTGTGAACAGTGCAGGCAGTCATGAACTAAGAAAGCCAGCTGAGAATAAACTGGCCTCTGAGCTAGCTAGCAAGAGGCATCCACCAAGGTTTATTCTGTATTTCTTGGCTGGAAATGAGTTCCTTGGTGGGAGATGATAAGTGTAACAGCAGGCAGGCCTTGACTTCCATATTGATGGACTATGATCTGGAGCAAAAGACCCACAAACCCTCTCCTTCCCCAGTCACTTTTGGTTAAATACTTCATCACAGCACCAAAGATGAAATCAGAGCAGAGGAAAATGGAGTGAAACTTCCTATAGGAGTTGGGTTTTGAAGGCTACATCAGAAAGAATTTGTCAAACTCCCTTCTGTACGAGGAAAAAAAGGTCAAAGTAAGGATCTTGCTGTAACCCTCTGGCCTAACTTGGAGCGCCATGTCCCCACTCTGAGTGCAGCTGTGGCTCTCACTGCTGGCATGGCATGGGCTGCCAGCATGCCTCGAGCAAACGAAGAACATAGTGATCATAGGCCCTACTCCAGGGCTGTTGGAAGAGTTAAAAGTATCTAAGGAGACTGTAATATGAGCAAGACATAATGAGACATGTGTATGAAATCCATTATTTTGTACATCAACTAAATTTTTAATAAAGAAAAATATTGGAAGATTGAAAGAAGACAAGATGACATCAAGAGTTCAGTGCTTGGAGCCCGTCCAAGGCGAAGTCACTACAGGACCTTTGCTGCTGAGCCTGAATTCTAACTCTGAGTTCTAACTGGGATGTATAACTTTTACCCCTTTCCAGCTCCTCCTTGAATACCAGCCCAAATCCTTGACATGCCAGACCCCTTTCTCATGGCTGAAGACCTCCCACACCCCCACCTCTGCTTCCTACAGCTGCTAGCAGACCCCTGTAACCCAGCCTCACTGAGAAAACACCCCTTCGGCTCTCCCTCCGATCCCTGCCCCTCTTCCGGAGGCTGGTAAATTTACAGCCTACCTGCCCAGCTGCTTTGTTATCAGACTCCAATAAAATGCTTGGATTTAGGCGGGGAAAGAGTTCAGAGTGTATGGAGAGTCCCAACTCTCTTCCTGTTGCTGTGATAAACTGTGACCCAAAGCAACTTGGGATAGGAAAGGACTTTAGCTTATGCTTTCAGTTCATGGTTCATCACGGAGGGAGGGAGGGCAGGAGCCAGCCTCCTCCCACAGCCAGGCCACGTACCCAGGGATGCTCTTGCCCACAGTGGGTTGGTCCCGCTCACATCATCCATCAAGGTGATCCCTCGCAGACTGGTGGAGACCTGAGCAATTCTCTGTTAAGGTTTCCTCTTCCAGGCAACTCCAGGGTGTGTGCAGGTGACAATAAAAACTAACAAGCCCTTTCCTCCATCTTTCCACGCCGTCACCATGGTGCGTATGAATGTCTTGGCTGATGCTCTCAAGAGCATCAACAATGCCAAGAGGCAAACTCCAGGTCCTCATCAGGCCCTACTCCAAAGTCATCGTCTGGTTTCTGACCGTGATGATGAAGCATGGTTACATTGGTGAATTTGAAATCGTTGATGACCACAGAGCTGGGAAAATCGTGGTGAACCTCACAGGCAGGTTGAACAAGTGTGGAGTGATAAGCCCTAGATTTGATGTGCGACTCAAAGACCTAGAAAGATGGCAGAACAATCCACTCTCATCCCATCAGCTTGGCTTTATTACACTGACGACCTCAGCTGGCATCATGGACCATGAAGAAGCAAGACGAAAATACACAGGGGGAAAATCCCGGGGCTTTTTCTAGAGATGTAAAACATAAATAAAAAGCTTCCATGGACAAAAAAAAAAAAAAAAAAAACACTAACAAGTGTTGAATGGAACCTGCTTCTTAGCTGCTTGAGCCCTTGAGTTCAAGGCCACCAGAAGCAATGTAGCAACATCCCACAACAATTTTATTTTTTTTAAGAATTTAGGGGTAGGTGGTAGCGCACACTTTTAGGCCCACATTCCAGACACTGAGGCAGAGGATGATGAATTCAAGATGAGTACCTCTGTCACATGAAGAGTTTAAGTCAGACCGGGACTACATGGTGAGTTCATGGCTAGCCTGGCAACATAGAGAGACTGTCTCAGTGAAGACGTTTAGTGCCCAGAGCATGATAAACACACAGAACACTCAAGGTTAATGCTTGTGCTTGTATGTGTGTGACACTGTACATGAGTGAGCATGTATGTATGGCCGTGATTGTGTATGGGTGTGTATGTGTAAGCCTGTATTTATTATCTGTCTCGCTTTGACTGTGTGTGTGTAATATATATGACAATGTGTGAGTGTGCTTGGGAGTATGTGTATAAGTGTGTAAATGTGTATGTGCAAATATACATTTACACATGTATGAGTCTGTGGTTGTGTGGCACTGTATATAAACAAGTGTTATATAAGCTTGTATATGAATATGTATGTGAAAGAAAGTATGCATGTTTGTGGGTGTAGAAATGTATATACATGAGCACATGTGAGCATGTCACTGTGCATGCATGCATTTGAGTGAAATTATGTGAATGTGAGTATAAATGTATATTTATGCATATGTAGGAGTGTCCTGACATATGTATGTAAATATATATGCATATAAGTGTACGTATGTGTTTGTGTGTATCTATTGGTGTGTAAGGATATCTAATTGTATGTATGTTAGTATGAGGATGTATACTTGTATAAGTATATATATGATAGTGTACACATATGAGTGTGTGATTTTGTGAATATGAGAATGTTTGTGAGTATACATTAGGGTGTATGAGTGTAAATGTGTGGGGAAAGAAAGCACATAGGTGACTGCATCACTGTGTGTGTGAGTACATGTGTGCAGATATAAATCTGTGTTTGCAAATATGTTAGTGTGTGTAAATGTATATTGTGTATATATGTTTATGTATGTGTCTATATGTATATTTTTGAATGCATATGTTTTGAGTTTGAGGGTATACATGTGTGTATACATGTGTTTGACACTGTTCTTGTGTGAATCTATGTAAGTGTGGGTCTATGGGCTATAATACATGTTTTTGTATAGAGTCTGAGAGTGAGCTTGTATAGGTATATGAATATAAATTTAAATGTGCATGTGAGTATGGGGTATGTGGGCATATGTATGCATGTGCTTGAGATTGTGTGGGGGTGTAGCAGTATGTTTGAGTGTTCATGAATCAGTATAAGTGAATGTATGTGGGTGCTTAGGAATGTAAACGGTTGTGTGAGTATATGTATGCATTTATGTATATATGAGTGTATGTGTGTCTGTGTGAACATGTGTATATCTGTATGACTGAGTATGTAAAAGAGAATATATGTATGCAAGTGTATGTATATGTATACATGTATGTAGTCAAAAGTTTCTGGCCCAGCCTAGCTCCAAGTTCTGGACCCACAGTCCCAAATAATTACACAGAGGTTTATATTAGTTACAACCTGGTTGGCCTATAGCTCAGGCTTCTTACTATCTAACTCTTACTCTTAAACTAACCTATATTTCTTAGTTATGATTAGCCACATGGCTTGGTACCTTTTTTCAGAGCAGCATTCTCATCTTCCTCCCTCTGCATCTGACTCTCTCTCTCTCTCTCTCTCTCTCTGCTCTTTGGCTTACCCAGGATTCTCTTGCCTGGGTTGTCATGCCTCTACTTTCTGTCTAGCTACTTGACCAATCAGCATTTTATTAAACAAATATTTACAATGACAAACTTTTACAGTGTATAAAAGCATAATCCCACAGCACATATATGTACTTGTGTGTGCATCTGTGTATCTATAAATATGTGTGTAAGCATGTGTATATATACAAGTGTGAGTTGTCTGTGTGCACATGTGTGTGTTTGTAGAGGTTTATGAGTGAATGTGTGTCTCTGTATGTGTGTGCATGTGTGTATGTATAGATATGACTGTGTATTTGTTTCTGAGTTAATATGTGTGTATGTACTGTATAAATGTGTGACTGTGTTAGTGTGTGAATATGGCTTGTATGTGTAATTGTGTTTATGTATGTGATTATTGGGGATACAGGTTTGTGATTCACTTTGCGTGTAAGAATCTAGGTTTGTGCCTACATGTGTATGAGAATGCATTTCTGTAAGAATGTGACTGAATGTGTGTATTAATGATAGAAACAGAAATATACCTAAAAGCAAAGTTTCTGGAAAACCTCTTGTTCTTCCTTGTCTTGAATCCATCCTTGAACTTGACCTCGACCTCTTGCCTTGCCTTGTGTTCAGAGCTGGGTCTCTGCAGCTTGAAAGAACCTAGCTCCTATAGGGAATGACACTATTGAAAGGTGGGACCTTGTTGGAGGAAGTGTGTCACCATGGGGTGGACTTTGAGGTCTCCTATATGCTCAGGCCATGTCCAGTGACACAGTGCACTTCCTGCTGCCTGAGCATCCAGATGTAGATAACTCTGAGCTGTTCTTCCAGTACCATGACTATCTGCACACCACCATGCTCCCTGCTATGATGAAAATGAACTAAACTCTAAACTGTAAGCCAGCCCCAATTAAATGTTTTCCTTTATAAGAGTTACCATGCTCATGGTGTCTCTTCACAGCAATAGAAAACCCAATTAAGACAGTCTCTGAAGATATCCTGGCTGACAACAGTTTTGTCCAAGGGGATGTCTACAGAGGATCTTGTGTGCATGAGGTGATTGTAGTTACAAACGTTCACAGAGGTCTTGATCTTTGACCTCTTGACAGTTTTCTTCTTGCCCATGGCAGATGACACTCTTTGGGGACCATGGTCAATCCAAGCCACCAGGACATGGCTGTAAGGGCGGTTTGGGGCTCCATCATTACTGTTCTCCACAATGATGGCCTTGTGTCTGGAGTCATATCCAGCCAGGACCAGCACCACTTTCCCAGGTATCATGAACTTTCCCACTTCAGCAGCAGGCAGCCAGCACCCAGCAGAAAGGACAGAACCCATCTACTGGAATATGTTGCACAAATTCAGATTGTAAGGAAAGAGACTGAGAGCCAAATATCAGAGAAAGGCTAAAATACCAGAAAGAGAAGAAACACCACAGTCAATTCTCACCCAGCTATCTTCCAACTTCCTCAGCCTTGCTCCTGGTCTCTTCTCTTCTGCTGGTTTCCTACAAGGCCTTAAATACCCTTCTCACCAGCTGTATCCCATCCAGGTTAGGATTAAAGGCAGGAACTACTCTATTTGGCAGTGGCCTTGAACTCATAGAAATACAGAAAACTCTGTCTCTGGAGTTATGGGATTAAGGGCATAGGTCACCACTCCCAGGCTTTCCCTGTGCTGGGATTAAAGGTGTGTGCCATTGAATCCCAGCTGTTTGTCCTTGTACTCAAGAATATAATTCTGAGATGACTTAGGTTGGACATTCAATGTTGTGCTCTGAGTTTTCTCTGTATGCAGAATATCCCATTTGCTTGCAGAGTGGCTTGCTGTCAGCCTATGCATGGTACATGCTTATGAGTTCAGGATCTACGGCAATGTGAATCACACAGATGTTTACAATAATAAAGAAATACACACACCCAACATGAATAAATGAATCCTCTCATGTTCATGTGCAACTTCATGGGAAAACGATAGTCATTTGAAATTTCGGTGGTGAGAAATTAAAGACCTCAAGTTATGTGCAATAAATAGAAAATAAAGTTACATTGAATGATTTAAAGAAAGAAAGAAAGAAAGGAAGGAAGGAAGGAAGAAAGAAAGAAATTCCTGAGCTGTCTGCCTAGGTTTTGACTGTGTGTTGATCTCTCAAATATTTCAGGTTTTAGTAAATAAGTAACATATCACCACAGGAATATGTGTGGTTTTTTTTTTTTGCATGTGTATGAGTGAGCATACAGGGATTGTGTGCATATTATGTGAACATTTGATTGGGTATAGGTATAAACTGTGTGTGTATTTGTGAATGTGGAAGTTTCCATAAGTGTGAGATATTGTGAGTTTGTGAATGCATTTTTTACTTATTGTATGGGTCTATTAGTAACTGTGTGTGAGAATGTATATGTATTGTGTATGTGTATTTGTCTGCTATGAGTATGAGTACATGTGAATATGTAAATGAGCTGTGCGGTGGTTTTGAGTGTGTATGAATATGTATATGAGTGTTTGTCTCCAAGAGCCATTTGTGAATGTTTGTGTGTGTACATGTGTACATATATATGTACAAGCATTGTGAATGTAAGTGTTGAGTGTGTATATACATATATATATGCATATATACATAAATATAATCTCTTGATATAAATGAGAATGAAATAGTTATAATAAGACACACAAAATGTGAAGAATGATATCTAGCAAAATAAAAATTTGAAATTTACACTGTCTGTTAGCAAGATGGCTTTATCACTTTCTATACAAACCTGACAACCAGTTTGCTCTCCAAAGCACCACAAAGCTGTCCTCTGACACACACATACACACACACACACACACTCACAAATAGTAATACTAATAAAACTTGGAAGAATTTCGGTTGTTGCCTGCATGAGCTGAGCTCACCTTTAACCCCAGCACTGGGGAGGCACAGGCAGAAGAGTTGGAAGACATCTTGGCCTGCATATTAAATTCCAGGCTTATCAGGGCTACATAAAGAAACTCTATATTAACAGAAAAAAAAAACAAAAAAATTCCAATTGCTGGGTTCCCACTAGGCCAGCAGCATGCTAGTGAACTGGCCTGTGGGAGGCCGAGGCCGAGGGTCCCACTTGGGTTGGTCCCTCCTAGTTACGTATTGAACAAGTAAACAAAGGGGTAAGTGAATGAACCATCATGTTTGCATCGTTGGCTGGATGAACTAGAGAAGCTCCACAGAGTGTTTACACCATCTTTGCTTTCTCTCAGGCATCTTTACCAAGAACTACAAATCCCAGAATCCCTTGCTGGATCCCACCAATGAGAGTTGTGAAAGATGAGCAAGAAGGAGAAGAGCAAGCTTGATATTTAGAGGTGGTTTTTGAGATTTGCTGGGATTTCCATCAAGGTGGTGTGTTTACAGCCTCCTGGCTCTAAATACATGCAACTGTCTGGGCTCTAGGGCATGGAGCCTTTTGTTTTTTTCCCAGGTCCCTCAAGTGTTTTACGGCCTTTTAACCCCTGTATGAAGACCCCTATTGCCAGACACACATCAGTCATCCTGATTGTACCCTGACTAAACACTTTCTTTTTATGATGAAATGACAGTTTGCCCCAGAAACTCACCATCAGATTTTTGCTGGCATCTAATGGCTACAATTAGTCACATGCTCACAGCCTGTCCCAGCACATTTAAAGCAGGCATGACTTCTCTTGGATTGAGCATATGCTGCCTTTGGAGCTCTCATTCGAGCTGGGAGGAGCTAATAAGAAAAGCTGAACTGGCTGTGGCTTCATGAGCAGGCCAGGAGAGCATTAGAAAAGTGTGGATTGGTTTGAGGTGTGCATCTCCAAACCACTAGACATTCTTAGACCACACTAGAAAATGAAGCACAGTCCAGTGGGGCAGGACTGAAAATTACCCATACTATCAGGGGTGGAGGTGCACATCTTTTATCCCAGCACTCAGGAGGCAGAGGCAGGTGGATCTCTGAGTTCAAGGCCAGCCTGGTCTACAGATCCAGTTGCAGAACAGCCAGAGCTACACAGGGAAACTCTGTCACAAGAAGAAGAAGAGGATGAAGAAAATAATCCCAGAGCTGGAGAGAAAGCTCAGCAGTTAAGAACCCCGGCTGCTCTTACAGAAGGCTCACTCACAGTGTCTGTAACTCCAGTTCCGGAAAATGCAACGCCCCCTTCTGGCCTCTGCAGACACTTCATGCACGTGAATGACAGACAGGCCTGCTGACAAAACACATGTGCACATGAAATAACCACCCCCAAACAAAGTCAGGGACAGCGTCCATAGAATTCACAGACATTTCTCTGAAGGGATCTGGCATATTAAGTCATTCAATAATGACTGTCCACATATTGTCATCATTCTCATTTGCATGTGAGAACACAAAGTCATCCAAGGTCACACATTTTAAGTGATAGAGCTAAATGTGAGTACAGCTTGTTATTATGGACCCCAGTGATGGCGAGCCACTAACATGGGAGACAGTATTATTCTTCATGTTTCTGTTTACTTCCTGCAGCTGCGGTGACGAATGATCCTCGCTTGTGACTTTAAACAATGCAAACTTACTCTCTGGCAGTTCTGCTAGTGAGAAGTCTAAAACCACCACAGACTGTGCTCCTTCCAGGAGCCCTGGGGACAGGTCTGTCCTGCCTCCCTTCAGCTGCTCCATGCATCTTGCATTCCTTGGCTCACAGCCAGCCATGTCTAATCTTTTCTCTCTCCTCGTCTATAAAAGCATTCTAAATATGTTGGCTGCACCAGGTGATTTAAGAAAAATCCATTTTCAGATCCTGCATTACAACTGCAAAGTCCTTTGACCATGTTCCAAAGATCTGAACAGCAGAATCTTTGTGAGTTGTCTGTCACTCATATGGCCACAGTGCTCTGGGGAGATCTGGTCCCCGGAAAGGCCGGGAAAGGACCCTATGAACCAACAGAACTCTCTCCACAGCATGGATATGAGGGAGCTGGGGTCATTTTTTAACGGCCTAGGCCATCTGCTCTTCAGCCTTTCCCTACCTCCTTGCACTGTGACTGTCTTGGATCTTGGTAGAAACCAGGAGTGAGATCCTTGGAGGACCACAGCTCCATCCGAAGCAGGACTAGCCTGCTTGCCAGCCTTTTTCCAGGAGGATTTGGTTTTCCTACAAGAAAACAAACAGGACAGATATCTACAATGACCTAAGAGCCAATGAATGGCTCAGTGGATAAGGATGCTCACTACCATGCCTGACAACCTGAGTTCAAGCCCAGAAGCCACCTGTGGAAGAACAGAATGGATTGCTACAAGCTGACCTCTGACCTTCATACATGCTCAAATGCCCAGCATACCAACATATACAAATAAACAAAATGTAAAGCTAATTAATTACCAAGAAATAGGCTAAAGCCCTGAAGACCTTAAAAAGGATGGGGGGGTCCCCTCTTTCATTTTATCAGGCCACAGGAACTGAGGTGGGGCCCAGTGAGAGAGGCCCACTTCAGAGTGTCCCCTACTGTAGAGTACTATAGATGTCTTCAAAATCCCCATGCTGAAGACTTGGTTCCAGGGTATTTTGCCACAAAGATAGGAGTTGTCTGTGCCCTCCAGTGTGTATGTGGTCATTAGGAGACAGCTTGGAACTGGGGAGATTGGGGGGGGGGGTGTCATCCTCCTCTGGAGAAGTTCTGCCTTTACTGACATCATGCCTGGCTCTCCTTCCCTGACTGACCCCGAGTCTGATGAAGCTGGGTCAGAGGAGGCAAAGGGAGCTTCTGGGAAGTATGGCTTCAGCTCTCTGCCTCATGGCTTGCTGCCTGTTGGAAACAGTCGTGGCCGGTTACCGACCACACAAGGGAGAACTCATCATGGCAATACTGGTTTTGCTATGAGTTTGCTGGCTTGTTTTTGGTTTGTGCAGTACCAGGGATGGAGCCCAGACCTCACACGTGCCAGGCAGGCACTCTCCTGTTGGATTTCTGGTTAGTACATAGGAAATACAGGGTGCTTCTCCCAGTTCTCCAGTGCACACCACAGGCTCAGTAAAGTGCCGCCTAATATGACTTTCTTCAAATCACGCTGCTGAGAGAGCTATCCTTTTCTAAGAGTCTCCAGCCTGCCGGGAACTTTCTCCCTTTTAGCCCGAAGGAACACAAACCCTGCCAAACATAAGTTCAAGTGTGCAGCTTGCCCAGAAACTGCCAGCTGCAGAGCGTTTGTTTACCTAGCAACCCTCTCCTCTCTTGACAACAGCAGCCTAGAGCCGAGCTCCAGGGTGACAGGTATGGGTGGCGATTTGCCACAGTGGCTTTTGCCATCTGTCCCTCATGAGCCTAGGCTGAGCTGATCCACAGACCATGCCTCGCCCAACAGGGCCTCCTTCAGCAGACCTCTCCTCTCAAGGGCCCAGAGTAGCAGCCCTATCCTTGGGAGCCACAGTGAACAAGGAAAAGAGAAGGTAGGAATAAGGAGGGTCCTGGGCTCCTGAGAGGTAGAACTGGAGCCCATTGCTGTCATAGCAGGGAGCAGAGTTGGCCCCAGGCTCCTGCTGACAAGCATTCCTTCCCTAAAGATCACAGCCAAGAGAACATATACCCAGTTTATCTTTCTGAGGCAAAGTTCACCCTCCCAGTCTGTGAGCACAGAAAAGATCAAAAGATGATGGCGACCAACCCTGACATCTAACATGAGAAAATGGACGCCCAAGATGCCCAGTGTCGGGCAGTGATAAGATACACACACACACACACACACACACACACACACACACACACACACACACGTGATCTGTCTGTGACTTTCACACCCTCACAAGAATGCCCACTGACCTGAGTACACATCTGCATACCAACATGGGTTCTAGAGATGTCTAGAGCTGGCTCAATGCTTATTACAGCCATGACCTTAGCAATAGCTAAGCATGGTCCACCACAGTAGCTCCTCATGAGCAGACCACACTGGGCCTGGGAGGTTCTGTAACTAGCCCAATTCATTTCAGCTGGGCAGAGGGAGAAGCAGAATTTGCAAGTCCACTGACTGTTCAGCCACACTCTTACCCAGGTGGATTAAGCACCCCCCTTAGATAGGACCGGTTCCTGTTCTGCTGTTTTTATCTTCCCTTTGCTAGAACCTTGGCCTCGGCAGTAACAGGTGTATTCCTGGGAGGAGCCCAGATGCCCCTACACTGTTGTAAAGTATCAACTCACACGTGTGTGTAGGGGGGGGGCATTGATCGATGGCTTGATCTGATCCTAAACAGGTAGTATGGGGGTTTAACAGGCTTTTTCTTTGAGACAGCTCAAAAAAATGACTTACTAATTATGAAAGCTTGGCCCTAGCTTGGGCTTGTTTCTAACTAGTTCTTACAATTTAAATTGACCCATATCTGTGGCTCAGTCACTAATCTTTCCTGTCCTGCTTCCCCTGTGTCTGCTGGTGACCTTGGCTTTCCTCTGAGGCCTCTGTGTCCCTGAAAGTCCCACCTGACCTCTTCCTGCCTAACTATTGGCCAGTCAGCTCTTTTCTAGACCAATCACAACATCACATCTTCACACGGTGTAAAGGAATATTCTGCACCATGGGGCGTGAGGGAGGACTGATGTGGAGCTGCAGCCAGGGACAGGACGGGGCTTACTTTGCAATGTGTAGTTGATAGCCATTCTGGCTGGTGTTATGTGCTTCTTTTGCAGTTTCAAAAATGAACATGTTTTCTAAAAATGGACAGGCATGGTTGCAATCCCAGGACTTAGAAGACCAAGGAGCCAGCCTGCGTTATACAGTGAATTAAAGGCCGGGTTAGACTGCAGACTCAGGCCTTGTCTCACAAACCCAGCCTAACAGGGCCAGCAAGATGGCTCAGTGCTTAAAAGCATTCACTCCAGGCCTGGAATACTGAGTTTCCTTTCCAGGGCCCACAGGGGAAAGAGAGAGAACTTGGACATTCATACATTCACATCACCTCTGTCATTTGTGTGTGCATATGTATATGTGTGTGTGTGTGTGTGTAAGTGTAACTTTAAAAACTCACAAACCAATCAACCAAGCAAACAAAACTAATCACCCTGACCCAATGTGCTCAGAAGGAGTAATTACCCTGCCTAGCCCACAGTAACTCAGTCCTTGTGACATCTGTTGACCAAGTGCTTCACGTCTCAGAAATTTATGATAATAAATAATAAGCTGTCACCACCTAATGGAGCAGCACATGGGGTGTTCAAATATCACAACACTCTCTTTGACTGGCCTGAGCCTGAAAGACATGATCAGCATCACCCTGTCCCACACTGTGCTGCCTCACACCCACCTCTTCTGTGACACTTGTCACCAGCTAAAATGAGTTCATTTGTACATATGTTCCTGTGTATGTCTCTCTTCAGCAGCCTAAATACATATAGACATAAGAAGTGGGCTTCGTGCAGCCCAGCTCTCAGAAATAAATAATGCTGCACCTCCCTGATGTGATTATAAGCCACAATGTAGGCTCTCCTAAACAAACACTACGCCCTACAAGAGCAACAACCCGCAAGGGTGTTCAGAGCCTGCTGACTCCCCTCACCACACAATGCACACCTTAGGGCTCACCAAAGCACTGTGAGGGACTCTGCCCTCAGGGGTTGGCAAAATTGCTTTTTTGTTGGTTTGCCTGCCTGTTTTGAGACTGAATCTTACCACATAGCCCTGGCTGGTCTAGAAGTCTGTTTAGACCAGGCTGCCTTCAACTATGGTGATCTTTCTGCCTCTGTCTTTCCAGTGTTTGGTTGATAGACAAGTGTCACTTTGCCTGGTTAGAAAGTTTGCCTTGTTGGCTCAACGATTATGGTGACTGGTGAGAGATGAACCTGTCCATATTCCAGACATTCTAGAACATTTCAAGGTGAGCCAGACTCTTCTGCTGAGTCCTCGGGTTTCCTCCCCTCAAGCTCCTCTGAGGAGGTCTGATAGCCTGGACCCTCTCTGCCTTCAGATTAGAAGCTCAGTGTCATCCCAGTCCCTTCAAAGCAGTTCCACACATGCAACTGTCCTGAGACTCCCTGCCCATCTGATATGATGAGATTGCCTTGTCTTTCTCTGGGACTGCCACACTGGCCTTGACATTTGCCCTTTGTTTTTGCTTACCCCCTCCCAGCATTTCTTCCCAGTATGCCCATGCCCAGAAAGTCTTTCCTGGAAGGCTGAAGGGCTTGGAGGTGAGCCACAGGTTGGCAGGAAGCTGTCCTGTGGGTCATTACCAGGCACTCTCCTCATGGACGTCTTTAAGTGCCTCTCGTTTCCATGTTTCTTCCTGGTGAGTCCCCAGTGAGTTTGATTTTCCTCTCATTGGTTTTATTTTCAGAAGTTATTTGTTCCCCTAATTCAGTTACTCAGCTCTGATCCCTCATAGATACTTAATAGAGGTCAAGGGACCAAACCAATGAGCAGAGTTAGGAAGAAACTGAAACTATGTTCTCCTTACTCTGCAGAGCTAGTCTCCCATCGGGCTTCTTGAGGGTGCAGAGAGCCAGTCAGGGCCAGGCGCTGCTGCCCAGGCCAGCACTCAGCAAGGAAGGCTCTAGCCTTCAAAGCATAGGCCTGTAAACAGCCTCGTGGGGAAAAGGAGGCATGTGGTCTGTGTTCTTGTGTAGAAACAAGACAGTCCAGAGGTAAGTGGCAGACGCCTGAGCATGTGGGGTGACTTTGGAAAGACATTGTCTAGGGTACATGTAAATGGCTTGGTGATGCCCCGTTGCTGGAATGGATGGATGCTGGAAACATTTCAAACCAGGGGTAACCAGAAAACCTGTTTAAGCCTCTTTCAAGTGAAGAGACAAAATACTCAGTTCAGGAGAAAGGCCTAGCAGGGTCAGTGCAGTGTCATCCACTGCCTCCTGGCCATGACCTCTGCATGTCAGTCACTCATTTCTAACCAACCCTCGGCAACGGGCTGCGGTGTGGCTCAGTGGTCGACCACTGGTCTAGCATGAGGAGGTCCTGGTTTGCTCTCAAGCAGTGCAAATATTAGACCAATCGGCAACAAAAACAAAACTATTAGAACTCAGAGTAGTTCTGTTCTGATTTACAAAGTCCCGGAGTAACCTGCCCAGAAAGACAGGTTGGCATGCTTGGAGTGTAAGTTGGCAGCATGGCTGTTCTACATCCTGTGTCTCGGTGCCTCTTGAGATGAAGGAGACAAAAAGAAGGCCATGTTGAGAAAGGCAGGTGCAGGCGTCTCAGTCAGGAGAGGTGATGCCGCCTCTCTCAGTCTTTCCTCACTATCCTCTGTGGGCGGATGTTTTCTCACCTCCCACGGTAACAGGAACCTGGATTCTGACAGCTCCAAAGCTACTTTAAGCCTCCATAAAAACAAACTCCCCCTATCTGTGTTTCAAGCTATTCCCAGATGGGGACTCTGGGTGTCTTGCTGGGTCACTGCTCACTTCTAGGCAGCCTATCATGGGAAGGAGAGAAATCTTCAAGATGGTGTGTTCCATTCAGATTCTTGGCAAGGGTGGTGGAGGCGCCAGTTCCTGAAGTGGTTTCTTTGTGGGTGCTCAGGTCCTCACAGCCATGGGCTAACTGGGACTGGGTAGGGGGACGACTTAGGTGACTCTGAAGGGAATGGAGTCAGAGAAGACGCCAGGGTGCCTGAGGTCAGGCTGAGGACAGGTGAGTGTGAGGGATTTTCAGGTTGACTGAGGCTCCACTGGGGGTCATTACCTTGCCCTCCTTGCCAAAATGCCAGCCACATTGTGGCTGGGCAAGGTGGCCCACGGCACTATATAGTGTTAAGGAGACTGCACTAGAAAGATCATCTGAGGTCAAGGTGAGCAGTGGATATATAACAAGTTTTAGGCCAGCTTGGGCTACATAAGACCCTAAAAATAATAGAGAAATAAATAAGATGTCTGTATCCATAAAACTTCAGGATATCTGCTGTAAATTAATATTAGCACTATGATAATACTATTTAAATCCTGAAAATAGAATGTTATTTATCATTTCTCGCAGCTGGTAAGGTTGATGGCAGCTGGGAGTTTATCCCTCGGGGCATGAGCAGGTGCAGCCTGCTGAAGGCTAAACACTACTAGGAAGGACTTCCTTGGCCTCTCATTACATCCTTATGCCTCTCTCTGCATGGAGGCTTTGGAAACCCAGCCTTCTCCCTGACTGGCTGAGGCTTTGAAAAGACACATGCAGAGAGGTGAACCAAAGCCATTTTACCTGTCTCAGATGCCACACAGAGCCTCTGCAACAGAGGATTTGATTGATGGAGGCAATTTCCCAGGCTTGCCCAGGCTTAGATCCAGCTTTGGATGTGAAAGCCTCCCATGTGTAAGAGACTGGGTCTCAGGCTGGGGGAGGGCCTCGAGTCACTGTGGAACATGACCCTAAAAGGAATGAACCTTGGTCATCTTCCCTTTATGTTACTGTTGGTTTGGTCCCTGTCTGTCTTTATATAAGCATTCATTTTAAATAACTATAGCCAGAGCCGTGGGGTGGGGGTCTGGTCATATGAACATCCCAAAGCCAGTCCTCCCCTAGGCTCTGAGTTCCTCAGGCTAGCCCCAGTTCCAGTTTGCATATCTTGGCCCTCACCAGTGTGAGAAATGACAGAGGCAGGCGGGCACATCAGGCAGGTGCACTGTAGGAGTGGCCATTTCTTTGCCCACACCTTGGTTGGGGCTGGCTTGGTCAAGGGGCACCTGCACAGGTACCTGACCATCTGAGATTTCTGCAGGGTCAGCAGAACAGGTGGTGGTCTGTGTGGACAGGGTGGGAAGGTGCAGGCCCACAGCCTGACTGATGGGAAATACAGAGGCAATACCCTGCAAATGCAAGGCTTGACCTGACTGCACTCGTACAGTGTGGCTTGAAGGCCTTGAAGGCATTATTCACAGAAAAGCCATGGCCCCTTGCTGCTGTGAAATAGAATATTTGTTTAAGTGTGTAAAGATGTGTTACTGTTTTACCTTGTCTGTCTAAAGCACTTGGTCACCCTAATAAAAAGCTGAACAGCCAGTGGCCAGGAAAGGAGGGAGAGGCATGGCTGGTTTGCAGGGAGGGAATGGGAGCAGCCAGCCAGGGGGCAGTGGAGGGGTGGGGGTGGGGGGCTAACCAGGCATGGAGAAAGCAGAATAACAGAATGGACAGCAGGTCGATGGGGTAAATGAGCCTCAGGACAGCACATGGATTAGTAGAAATAGGTAATTAAAGTTAAAAAAAAAAAATTAGAAACAAGCCTAAGCCAAAGCCAAGTATACATAATAAATAATAAGTCTCCATGTCATGATTTGGGGGCTGGTGGTTGTTGTGTGATATTTTGTTTGTGTTCTGACAAATAAAGCTTGCCTGGAGATCAGAGGGCAGGCAGAGCTAGCCACTAGTTAACCATAGAGGTCTGGAGGTCAGGGGCACAGGAAGTGATAAGGCTGGGCAGAGATAGGAAGTGTGGGATAATGATGCTCTTGTAAAGATTTGTTACTTAGTTTAATAAAATGCTGACTGGCCAGTAGCCAGGCAGGAAATAAAGGTGGGGGTGACCGGACTAGGAGAATTCTGGGAAGAGGAAAGGCCAAGCTGAGGATGGCAGCCCACGCAGAGGAAGCAAGATGAGAGAGAATGCTGGACTTAGAAAAAGTACTAAGCCGTGTGGCTAATCATAAATAGAATTATGGGATAATTTAAGTGTAAGAGCTAGTCAGTAATATACCTGAACTACCCGCCCAGAATTTACTATAATATTAAGCCTCTGAGTCAATTACTTGGAAAGTGGCTACCAGGTATTTGAATTTCTGGTGGGACAGAAATTACCACTACAAGGAAGTGATTAGGCAGGGTGGAGACAGAATCTTGGCCCCTTTTGATGGGAGAATCCAGAGTTAAGACATCTCTGGTGGCTGCTCCTCTGCTTCTCTGATCTTCCAGCTTTTATCCCAATATCTGATTCCTGATTTTTATTGATAAGACTAATTAGAATCATGATTCATGTGGTCCAAGAAAGCTTGCTACATCGTGATACCACATGTCCCAGTGCATGGCATGGAATCAGCTAGGTTAGTGTAGTACTCATGCCCCAGACACTGGTATGGTTCCAGTCCTGTGTGATTGGTTACAAGTTGCTTTTCTTTTTTAATTTACACTTCTAGAAGTTTTGCACATATAGAGGGGCCTGTTTGAGTGGCACCATGTGTATGTGGAGTTCAGAGCACAGTTTGCAGGAGTTGGTTCTCTTCTTGAACCAGGGGGATTCTGGGACTCAGGCTTGCTGCAGGCAGGGCACCTTTAGCTACTGAACCATCTCAGTCCTGTGATAATTTCTCTTTCACTTTGCTTTCAGCCCACAAAGTCAGCAATTTTCTGTGCTGCACATTCGTCATCACCACCATGTGGTACTCCTACCAGAGGCCCAGAAACAATGCATCTGCATAGAAAACCATGAATCCAAAGTAAACCTTTTCTCTTTATACGCTAGTTACCTCTGGTGTTTTGTTTTAGTGGTGGAAAGCATATGAACAGAAAGGAAATGATGGGCCATACCCCACTTGTCTGTAGAAGAACATCAGTGCCGTACCACAGAGGGAGCATACAGGATGGATGTGTGGTCAACTTTGGTGAGTGTTACCCACACCTTCCCCACAGGGCTATGATTCCGAAGCAGGAGAGGAACAGAGAGGCATGGTTCTCTGGGTATGCTTCTTTGCTATTGTGATTCCCACAGCAGAGTAAACAGCAGAGGCCAGAGCTCCTCTTTACCTGCCTCTCCCTAGGCTTTCCAAAGGCTTCTCCAAGCACTTACAAACACACGTGTGAGTGTGAATAGAGCCCACACTCACCCCAGCATTACAAACACACGTGTGAGTGTGAATAGAGCCCACACTCACCCCAGCATTACAAACACACGTGTGAGTGTGAATAGGCGGGCCCACACTCACCCCAGCATTAAAAACACACGTGTGAGTGTGAATAGGCGGGCCCACACTCACCCCAGCATTA
>PVIH01022487.1:7606-27123 GCA_004025045.1 Sigmodon hispidus | reverse complement strand
CAGTGGGTGTGGGCTAGCTCAGGGAACAGTAGTAACCTAGCACACAGTGGGTGTGGGCTAGCTCAGGGAACAGTAGTAACCTAGCACACAGTGGGTGTGGGCTAGCTCAGGGAACAGTGATAACCTAGCACACAGTGGGTGTGGGCTAGCCCAGGGAACAGTGGTAACCTAGCACACAGTGGGTGTGGGCTAGCTCAGGGAATAGTAACCTATCACTCAGTGGGTGTGGGCTAGCTCAGGGAACACTAACCTAGCACACAGTGGGTGTGGACTCACTCAAGGAATAGTAAGGGAATAGTAACCTAGCACATAGTGGATGTGGGCTAGCTCAGGGAACAGTAACCTAGCACACAGTGGGTGTGAGCTGGCTCAGGAAACAGTAACCTAGCACACTGTGGGTATGGGCTGGCTCAGGGAGCAATAGTAACCTAGCACATAGTGGGTGTGAGCTTGCTCAGGGAACAGTAACCTAGCACGCAGTGAGTGTAGGCTCACTCAGGGAGCAGTAACCTAGCACACAGTGGATGTGGATTATCACTGGAACAGAAAGATCAGATGTGCAACAAAGGTACAGAATACTATTCCCAGCTTGATATATCCACATTCAGATGTTCCTCAAGCTCTTATTCCCAATCAAATGTCAAAGATTTCTTTACCTTGAAATTTTACATTGTGACTCATTAAGGCTGCCCAGACTGTGGTCATACACAACCTCCTTTTATATTTCTATACCTTGTGCCAATGTAAGGACTACCCAAAGTGCTGCTGACAGTCACAATTATGAGCACCTAGGATAAGGACTGACTCTAACATATTTTGTGCTTGGACTACAGTCAGTACTTAGCCAGTTTTCAGGAATAAGACCGTACAAGCTCTAGCACACAGCTCACTCAACCAAAAGACTCTTAAATTTGGCAGCAGACCTTGAAATGGAAATGCGAGGTTTCCTTGAGTATGAGGATCCTCTTGCCTTTGGGCTTTAACTAAAATAAAGATGTCTAACCCTCACAGTCACATAAAATGGCCTCTGAACTGGGCACCTTGGTGTTCTTATCCCATATATTCAAAGAATGAGGTGAACTTAGAATGAAGTTTATTATAAATCCACAGGCCAGCAACGAAACACAGAAGACAGTATTGTCCAGCAGGTGTGTGTCCCCAGAAACTAGCTGGAGGCACGAGGTGGGGGTGAGGGGACACGGGACACACACACTACCAGACACACTGGAGTTTATTCAGGAGAGCTGTCAGGTGGTACAGGGACAGAGAAGCAGAACAGGCAGACTTTCACATGACGCAGAGTATACTCACTGTATGTGTCACTTCCCAAGGTTTTCTTACTACTTGTAGGGTTTTTCCCCGAGCTCCATAAAATCAAAATTCATCATCCCATGACTTAAACTCCCCTGGACTACAGAAAATGAGCCACAAAACCCAGCAGACAGACTGACGGCCAGAGGACAGGGATCTCATCTCCCGAAAAGACAAACTTCACCCTCAAGACAGCTTGAAGCAGACTTTAGCGATCCATTTCCCCTTCTGACCGTCCCCCCACATAAACCCGGCTTTATTTTTATAATAAACATAAAGGGGAGATGTAAGGATTAATTCCTGGCATGTACCAGCCACATGGTAAAGCCAACAGAGCATGCTGCATACAGAAGCCACACCCCTAGATGTGGCTACATAATCCGCCCCTACCCATGCTCTTAAAAGGGGCTCACCACCTGGAAATATCTCTCTCTCTCTCTCTCTCTCTCTCTCTCTCTCTCTCTCTCTCTCTCTCCCTCTCCCTCTCTCTCTCTCTCTCTCTCTCTCTCTCTCTCTCTCTCTCTCTCTCTCCTGCCCCTGTACTCAACTGGCAACTCTCCTGAATAAGCTCTAGTGCAGCCCTGGTAGTGTGTGAGTCTGATCTCATGCACGAAACCAACACCAGGTTCCTCTCAGCTTCAGCCATAAACTCCCTCTAAGAGGTATTCATTTAGGGCAAGGAAGATTTTTTTAAAAAGGCAGAACTTCTTTGTGGAATCCCTGGCTTCTGGCCAGGGCAGAACCAGAGACATTCTGGCTTAAACAATTCTGGTATTTCTTTGGCTTCTGGAAATAACATTTCTGGCCTTTAACTAAGAAAAAACATATTCACTCTCAGAGCCCTGCTGCCCTACACTGTCAGTTTTCATCTCCCGATAGCAAAGTCCTGTTTGATTGTCTTTAGAGCTCTTCTTTAGATGCTCAATGGCTGAGATAAATTCAGGAAAATTGGGAGTGTCAGAAAATTTTGTTCAATTTTTTTAATGTAAAGTTTTCCCCTTAGGAAATACTTAGGTGATAAATTAATTTCTCCAAGCAAGTTCAGTAAACTGCAACGATGATAAAGTTATCTTAAATTGGTTCCAGATGTCACCGTTTCTGCACAGGTTATTAAAGCCAGGATAAGCTATGATGGCAATAAAGGAGAGACTGAGAAGGGATAGTTCTTATTTCAGCAGATTTTTGTACTATTCAAATAAATTATTTAAATGTGTATCACTTATTTGGTCAAGGAATTATTTCCTATGTAATATTTCAAAGGTGTAAACTTTCTCTTAAAAATGTCATTTGATTCAGGATGACCACCATCTATGCGGATGGAATGCTGTGCATAGATTAGTTAGGTCTTACATCTTCAAAAATATTTTAGAAGCCAAGTTAATAAGAATTATTTCTATGTGCAGGCTCTCATTCAAATAACAAGTACAGAATCAGGCTGCATTCATAATGAAAAAATCTTATGTGACTAAATACATACCAAAGTCTAAAGCAGCAATAAAACTAGATTAAGAATGAACCGGTTCTGTTGCCTTCAGGATGCTTTACTTGTCTTTCAAAGGGAAGATATCCCTGAGAATAAGCTGTGTGGACAAGGCTGGTATGCAGCCACTTGCAGGCAGATGCTACAGGCTAGGCTTCAGCATTCGGTGCTTATGGCTGACATTAAAAAACAGAACATTTTAAAACTTGATTAACTTATATGCTGGACCTCATGAGATTTTAGAATTATGATAATAAGGTCAAAAGCTGAAAGTTTTCTGATCAGCCACTTTGAAGTTGATCAAAATGCAAAAAGCTATTCTATCTAGACCAAGATGGATATTCCAGAGGTTGAGGCTGAGAGATGGATAAGATCTTAGAGTTTTTGTGTTTCCTGTACAGACTAGAGGAAAAGCTGCACTGTGAGAGCACTGTGAGCAAGAACAAACCTCTCACTCTGTTTTTTTTTTTTTGTTTTTTTTTTTTTTGTTAGGCTCACGCTAGTGTTCTTACAGGTGCCCTCGAGGAAGCACAGTCAGCAATCAGGAGGCTTCTGAGCCTGAGGGTAAGAAAGAGAATTCAGATTCCTAGAAGCATGAGAAACTAGGGTGGGCTTCAGGTGCAGAGGCATGTGAGAGCAAATATAATGCTGGAGAGTTGGATAATGCCAGAGTCTCAAGTCCCATGAGCTACCATAAATAAGTTTAGGTTTATCAAGACTCCCTCCCATAGGCAGTGTTTGGGAAAGGCACTCCTAATGTCTTGGTCATTTCCAAAGAAAAGACCATTTTAATTATTATTTACTGTGTCTCAAGACACTTTTCACGTGTTTTATTTAGAATTTTATGACATTTACAGCTTTGAGAAACATAAGGACTCTCCTTAAGAGCATCAAGTGCATGTGTTTGCCCATCCCCTTTCAGGTTTATAATCAGTGTGAGCTTTCACTAGGAAGCCCTGGCAATCAATAGCCGGAAGGCTCCATACCAAAGCCCTAGCGTGCATTTGAGGTGTGTGTTGCCGAAGCGGAACTGGAGAACTAAAGATCCTCATTGTTCAGCGCCTTTCACACTCCAGGGGGCAAGGGCAAGTGAAGAGGGACCTAAGCCTGTGAACCAGAACAACTCATCCCTCAGGGCAGTCATTAAGTCAGGTGCAAAGTGAGGCGCTCTAACTCCTAACCCGAGGGCGACAGTCAGAAAGTGCCTTTATTTGCTATGCCTCTATTCTTTGTTTTTTCTAGTTCCCTATTCCACAGGGAATGAGACTCCATGCTCAGAAGGATTTCCTCATCTTGCTCACAGAGGATTTCTTTCAGGAGGGGACAGAACATTTCATTCCATCCACAATGCCTGAGAGACAAACACTCCTGAGGGAGTAACCTTCCCAGATCTTTCAAAGATGTCCCTGAAGGTCCACTCAAATGTGCACACTAAAAGCATTGCTTCTCTTACACGGGAAGGGACTGCAAACGAGAAGAGACAGACTGGAGGGTATAAGGAAGTGTTGGGGAAAGAGAAGAGCAAGAGTCAGAAAGTTGCATTGTGGTAGGACTGTTTTCTGTATGTGTGGTTATAAATAAAGCAACTATTTTGGCCCATGGCAAGCACCATAGCAATAGGTAGGAAATCAGAGTAGAGACAGGTAGAAGGAGGGTGGAGTCTGTCAATCTCCCCCAAGGAAGAGCCATGTAAGGAATCCAGGTGAGCCACGGGCTGGGACACATGGCAGGTAGATTACTAGAAATGGGTTGAATTAAGATGAAAGAGCTAACTAGTAATGTGCTTGAGACATAGGCCAAACAGTATGAAATTAATAAAAGCCTCTGACTCATTCTTTGGAGGGTAAAAGCCGCCACAGGCAAGGTCTAATCTTCTGGCCCAAATGGGCCCCGGAAATCTTTTACAACATTGCATTGTGGTCAGCAGGAGGCTCCCCATGCTTTACCCAGGGGCTCTCCAAGTAGACAGCTGACATGGTTAATTTCAAGAATATCCCCAAAGAACAAAAAATACCCAGAGGGGAGGTTTTTTTCACCTACCTGGCTAGGTTTATGCCAAGATTATTATGGTCACTGAAGGAGAACAAAGGCATAAAATAATGCTTTGCCAGGAAATCAAAGCAAGAGAAAAAACCCTTCATAGCTATAATGAGGTATCTGGCCTCACTATATTTCAAATTGAGGTTTCCAATGCAGTTTTGTTCTCTTTTTGAAAGGGCTAATTATACTGATGCTCCCAAAGAAACACGTGACAATGAGTTTATTAGCATGTTTTCCAGAGAGCTGGTATGAATTAAAAACTAAACCAGTTTCATTCATATATATATTTGGTTGTTCTATTTTCAAACTCTGAGAGTGGGAGCATTCATATTTATAGATCCCCATGTACACACAGAAATATAGAGAGAAACTGCCAATGTCTGCCTTTGGCTGTGCTTCCAAGGAAAATGGAAGAATCGCTTCTGCACAAAGAAGTATATGAAGCCTTTGGATTCATATAGAACAAACTTGGGGGAAACACAGAGATTTCAAGTGGTATCAAGGTGTAAAAAAAAAATGTTTAGTTGTTTGTTAGATTTATGAGACTGTGCTTTTTAATGATAACAGACTCCTGAGGGAACCCAGGCAAAATAATGTTTAATTAAAACAGATAGCAAACAACATTGGCTGCCAAATATCAGCATCAGTAACTTGCCATAATAAAAAGAAGGTTTTTTCACTGGGACTTTGCCAATTAGGCCAAGCAGAGAACATCTTACAAATGAAGATCCTTATGGAATCTTCTTCCTCTGTCCCTGGGGGCTGGGTTTCTATACTATGGCTGGGATATTTCCAGACTTGCAAAATATTATGATAGTACTTGGGAAAGCTGCAATGTATAGAAATGGGGGCAGAATTATTATGATATACAGAGAGCTATGTTTTCCTTAGGAAACACTCAGAAAAGCTAGTTAGAACTCACAGGGCTTCGAATCCCTACAGCTCATACCAGTGAACAGCCCCTGAGTATCATTCTATATTCTCAGAGGATCTGAGAGGTACTCACAGGTATATTACAACTAAATATTAGTAGACCCTCAGGAATAAACAGGGTGTAAAATCACCTACAGTGTCACTCGCCAAACCTTCCCAGCCCATGCTGAAATCTAAGTTCTTATTTAGAGAAGTTCCCTATTCGTCATTTCTCCTTGATTTAAAGAACCCAGACATCACTACTTTGTGGGCAAGAAGGGGATGGCAAATACAGAGGGAAGATGATGGGAGCCGAGTAGATCGAAGCAGCAAGGCCTTGTTTGCTAATATAAGCTGAGAGGCCCATTTGTAAAATCCCAGGACTGTTTACTTTGAGGTATTCAGGCCCCATTTGTGGCTAAGCTATTTCTGGATATAAGGACTTCCGTTGTTTTCACTTTCTGAACTATCATTCCTCTTATGTAAACTTTCTTCTGTGGTATAAACTCATGTTCAAGACCTCTGTAGTTCACAAAGAGGACTAAGATAAAACTGGCCACTATACTTATACATGGCCAGTGCTTCTAGGCCCATGTGATCAAAATGATTGGTTCCCATATTTGCACACACAGACCAGTAAATGCATGAGAATTGGGAGTAAAAAGTTCCTCCCGAAAGCTGAATGGCTCCTCAGCTCAGGAAATGATTGGTAGACCTAGAAACAAGAGTGATCCAAACTAGACAAATTCTTATTCTGCTCATCAGGATAAATTGCTTTCCTTTGCTTGTAGTCCTGAAAGTACTAACAGAGCAAAGGATCTACAAATGTCCTTTAAAGTGTGTGGGCTGGTGAGGTAATGACTGGGACTCACCTTACTGTGGACCTCTGGTAGGTGTCCAGCATCTCTGAGTAATGGTAAGTTGCCATTGTGAACATCTTCTCTGATTCATATTTTCCTATAAAGACCAAAGGGGATAGAGGAATGTGATTCCCTTATTGGCTGCTATTTGATTTCTATCAGACTTTTTACTACGATAAGCCTTGTGAACTCTAGATGACGCTGCGTCCATTTCTTTCTATGCCTCATGGTAAGGACTTCCACCGCTGCTCTAGCAGAGGGCCTGCTGTGGCCGGTGCTGACTGGTTTGTATATACACTCCTGGGAACATGATTTGTGCTAAAAATTAAGCCATTGTTTGGTGCAAACTACAAGCCGAACGGCTATGATTGGCATCCAGAAGCAGGACTAAAATTGTTCTAATACAAAAGACTGTGATTAGTACAAAACAAATAATTGTCCATGGCCCAAGCACCTCTTCTCAGGCTATATACGGAGGCTCTTCATGCCCACTCAGTATACGGGCTGGAAGACATGTTCCTGTAATTGCTCCCCTGATGCAACATCATTAGGCCAGTAAAAGGATTGATTGGTCTTTTCTTTCCTACTTTCTGTAGGTCCTGGCTGAGTAGGTCACACAAATAAAGAAGAAACAAGGGTGGGGAGGTGTTACAGGAGAGGGGCGGTGGCTGTGACTGCAGAGCAATTGGCAGGCCAAGGCAAAAAGATGGTGAGGCATAGGTCTTTCTCACAACATTGATGCAGGAGAGGAGCGGTTGGTTCAAGAGAAGTAGAACATCAAAATAAAGAGAGTAATGAAAGCAGAGAACTGAGAATACATGGGAAGGGGGCCTTAATAACCAGGGGAGAGCATCTACAAGCCTTCTTACCAGCAGAGTTCCAGATAACTGTCCAGTCACTAAGGCCAAGGGCCTCTGACCCAGGACAAATAGCAGTGGGTGGTGCTAAGGTCTTAGCAATTCTGGCTCCCCAGGCTGTCCCAAGAATTATAACAATGGATGATGTTAGGAGTTGAGGAATCCTAAAACCTATAGGCCTGCCTGGATACTACATCACCAGCCATAATTAAAGGCTTAGGAATGTCCAAATCTAGGCACATACAAAAGCTATAATTCATGGGACTTAGGGTCTACAGGAGGACTCTAAAACCAGTGTTATATAACATTAGTGGGACTCAGGGATGAATGCCAGAGAATTGCAAAGACATCATCTGATGCTGCCACTATGTGCTGATGCAAAAGACTGAGGTAAGCAAAAGCTGCCAAGAACCAGGACTTAAAGAACTTCCCATGACTGCCCCTGTTTCTATCTTGATAGAGAAAAAGAAAACAAACAAAGCCAGTGGATTGGTATAGCATGGGCCCTTCAGAGTTCACCTTTAAGCTTGGAATTTACATACAACTGACATACATCTCTCATATGCTTTATCTACAGATTACTTACAGTATCTAAAATTACAAGTGCTATACAAATAATGATTGTACTGTATTCTTTAAAGATCATCAAGAAGAGTCTAATTATATACAAAATGGAGTTAAGGCTTTTCCAAATGTGTTTGGCCTATGATCAGCTGAATTTAGAGACAGGATCCATGCATATGGAGGACCAAAAGCATTTGGAAAAGTGTGGGAAGCAGAGCAAAGATGATGGTTAGAATCCAGAACCTTCTCACAGAAGCACTATCTAAAAGTCTACAAGCAAGTTATAGGTATTTTGCCTATAAAATTGGGGAAAGAAATAATAGTAAAATATTTTAAAAGCATTTAGACAACCATTGTTTTAAATCAACTCTTCCCCTAGCTTCACTGTCTAAAGTAAATAATTAACCAACAGCAGGATAGGCGTGTCCCAGAGCATACCTGTTTTCAATCTGTGGGTTTCGGCCCCCTTCAGGGGTCAAAAGATCCTTCCACCAGTGTTGCCTAAACCCATCAGAAAACACAGATGTTTGCCTTACAACTCATAGCAGTATCAAAATTACTGTTATGAAGTAGCAACAAAATAATTTCATGGTTGGGGGGGGTCACCACAACATAAGGAACTGTATTAAAGTCACAGTGTTAGGAAGGCTGAGAACCACTGTTCCCTAGCATGTTTTCTACAATGCCTGGGTCTCAATGTTTCCTGTGACTACCCCTTTAGTCATGAAACTTTTTAATGCACTACAAGCTAAAAAGGTTATAAATTGTACCAGAGAAATTAATAACAGTTTCCCCCAAGTCACACAGCCCTGTAGAGGATGTGGGATGGGGAACCAGCAGCGGAGTCTTGATCTCACATCTGGCTTCCAGAAGGATGAGCCAGTGAACTTCTGCTCCGGCTGGGAGACTGTAGTTCTTCATCACAGCAGCCCTAGAAAGCTAACACACTGGGGAATAAGTATGTGAATGTGCTGAATGACGAGGCAAATGGCGATGGTACCAAAGCAGAACAGGATGAGGCAGAAGGCAGAGCTTCAGGGAGCAAGTGATGCTTCAGCCGAATGCTCCAGATGCTGTGATAACATGAAGGACAGAAATGTCCTCCAAATGTCATTTGGCTTTGCCTCTTAACATTCTTGTTGCAATCAGTGTTAGTGCGTGGACACAGAGCTTAATAGCAAGCGGGAACAGTGAAGGGTAGACCTCCTTTCTGAGCTATGTAGGAAGGGAACACAACTGTAGCATTAAAAAGGAGTTTTCTTCAGGATAGTGAAGTATCATATCTATCAGCAGGGTGAAAGAGAGAAGCCAAGCCATGGTTAATGATAGAATATGATTTAATTAGAAGTTCTAACATGAGTGTTTTCCCCATGATGCCTCTTTGCTTAGGCAGAAGCCCAGACATAAACATCAGCTTCTCTTCTCATTGCTACTTCCTTCCTGAAGCAGCAACAGAATTTTCTTTCAGGCCCAGATGATGCTGGAATCTACCTGTGTCAAGAGACAAGCTCTCAAAGGAGATGCTAGGCTCCAATAGTAGGATGCACTTCATTGTCCTTGCACACCCTTGCCTCCTGCCTCCTCCTTCCCAAAGGGTGAGTTCACCTGCGTTCTTTTCCTTCATATGATTTCACAGACTAATCTCTGCTTAAATGGCAGATAGCCTGCTGGCAGCTGCTAAGCACATGATGGTCCCCAGTAGAGAAGCTGAACCATGGGGCTTCAAGAATTCAAAACGAATCCTTGGGAAGAGGAAAGCTTGTAGCCGAAGACACATTAGGATGGGGAATTTGTCTAACCTCTGAATAGCGTCACACTCAGTCTGAGCCTCCTTCATCCCCAGGAGCCTGACCCTGATATTTCAACAACAAACAATTCATGGCACCTAAAGCAGGTTTTGGAGTCAAAATTCTAGTCTTGCCAACTTCTTAATGAAGTAGCCCAAGGAAAGTCGTACAGCATTGCTAAGTGTCAGACCGTTGTCTCTAAAATAATGTATTAATAAGATTCACATCTAAGGGCTGCTATTACCATTACTCAGGAAGACACTATCACTGAAGCTGCTCTCACCTCACATGGCATTGTCTGTTCCTCAAGTGCCAGCATTCTCTGTGTCCCCAGCACAAATGCCACTCAAAAAAAAAATACATAAATTAGTCTGTTTCACTACAGTTCAAAATTTTGGTAATGCAGATAAAAAATGCATTCCTATTTTTTAAGACTTAGTTTCTCATAATACAAATATATACCTGAAAAATGTGGATGAGCCAGAGAAGATTCAGATGACAGATGGTACCACTCAAAGGGATGTTCTCCCTGCTTGTTGGAGTTCCAATATAAGCCTCTTTAGTGTTTGAGAATTTCATACACATGCACATTTCAATTAGGGAGCAAGCACAGGCATGATGGGAGTGTGAAACCAGAGAGAGAAGGAGTGCTAGAAGAAGGCAGCATCTTTTGTTAGGATTCTGTTCTAGCCTCTGAAGCCATGCCCTGCTCTGAGCTCTGCAGTCAAGCCCCACTTAAGAAGAATTTCCACTGCTGACTCTCTTTCTTGTTTTTTTCCCTCTTGGGACTGCTCTCTATTCCCCCCAGACATATATATGTGTGTGTGTATATATATATATATATATATATATATATATATACACACATATATATATATATATCTACTCTCTTATACAATAATAAAGTCCATCATCATAGAAACGATCTAAGTAGTATCCCCTGTCATGCTGCTGCCCACTGTGTCTCTGGTGTCCATGGAGTATGAGGCCTCTATATTCATAGACATCTACCAGCTATACTGTGTAAATGTGTAATCATATCATATCATATCAAATATGATCCCAACATTTTACCCCTCCCCCATTGACAATAGTCTCTGCTGTGGTAGTCTGCATGGGACAGGACTCTTTACACTCATAATTTGAATGCTTGTTCTGGAGTTTGTGGAACTGTTTTGGAAGGATTAGGAGACATGGCTTTGTTGGAGGAGGTGTGTCACTGGTATGGGCTTTGCTGTTTTAAAAGCCATGCCATTCCAAGTCATCTCCTCTTCTAACCTGTCTTGTAGTTGTTGACTCTAAACTGACAACTACATCTTCAGCATCCTAGTTGCCTGCCTGTTGCCATGTTCCTTACCTTGATGGTCATGGACTCAGCCTCTGAAACTGTAAGCAAGCTCCCAATAAACGCTATATTTTCTAAGTTGCCTTGGTCATGATGTGTCATCACAGGAGTAGAGGAGTAACTAGGTCATCTGTTCTCTGGGGATGAGGTCAGCATTAAGGAGAAGGCACGGTTTATGAGTGAAATGCAGTAGGGTTTGCCCATCATGTTGTACCTTTGAAGCAAGCAGACCTCAGTAAATGCCCTTTCCCTCAATTTAACCTGATAGATTGCAGTCATCAAGACAACCACTTCCTTCAGCTGAAGGATCATTGTACGGGCACAGCTGCCAGCTCCAGCACAACCTGCCTACCATCACAATGATGTTTGTTATTAGATACCGAAAGATATCCTGATTGTGGGAGGTTTGTGCATGTGCATGATTATGCTTTCACTAAAGCAATTCATAAGAAGGGCTGCATTCATCTGGAATTGTAATTTTTCACCTGTGTTTTCAGTAGAAAAGTAAAAAAGCTAACTATTCTTAAAATTTTAGTAATAAATTATTGGACTGCGAGTAGCCATTTGGAGCCACATTCTCAAATGACTTCAATTTTTTCTTAGTGAACTCCAATAGAAGGTTGAGTTTTAAAGTTTGTTTCTCATATACTATTTTATGTTTACCTAAAATTATGTACTTATATATAATATATGCAAGTGTATGTGAATACACATATTTAGTGAAGTTATGCCACTTAGGGTAATAATGTTCCCCCCAAAGGTAAAAACTATCTAACAAAAATCCCATTTCCAGTTGTTGAACAGGGGAGTCCAAGACAACCCCAAACAGTGTACTCTATTGATGTTTTCCATGGGGGCCTCCCATTATTTGCTAAGTCCAATCCCTATTGATGAAGACATATAATATTTCAAAAATAGGACATATGAGAATGTATCTGAAACTCATCTGGAAGCTTCCCATGAGGACTAGAACCTTGCGAGATGTCAAAGGAGAAAGTAATTAATGGTCCTATCCAGCCTTAAAGCCTATGAACCACAACAATAACCAGAGTGGCAGAATACCCCTGAGGGTGTGGTAGTGTCACTCACAAGCTGAGGGAAACCTACAGTCATCAAATTGGGTTTAAGATCCAGTCGGTAAGAATTAGTTCATGTCTAACATGGTAAAAAACAAAAAACAAAAAACAAAAAAAACAACACATGGTTGGTGAGACCCTAGGGGAGAACCCACTAATGAAACTTTCCTAAACAAGTATAATATCTAACTACATTTTAAATACTTATTTTCATACCTATAGATAAGTATAACTCTCAATCTTTATCCAAAACAAAAAAGGTTTCTTTTTACAGTAGCTGGTGATCATTAAAAAATTAAGTGGTAGAGTTAATACATCTACAACACAACTCCTATATTGAAGACTCAGGAGGCAGTCCATGTGGAAGGACAGAAAGATAATTACGAAAGAGGGGACAGAGGACAGTAAGAGCCAAAGAACCAACACGGCTACTGCTTGGTAGACTCTTCTATAAACAACAGGAAACTGTACCCACTAAACCTCAACAATGGCAGCCTAAACAAGGCCTGAAAAATGATAACACTTGTTCACAGCCAGTGTGAATGAGGAAATACTTAGATCATACCCCTAGATGGAGAGATATAGGAAATGACTCTGACAGAATAAGAATCAGCATTCTCAAAATCCAAGAATCAGTATTCTGAAAATCCTAATTGATTATTCAATATCCAGTGGTCAGGCCTAACACCATACAAACAACCCTAAATAAACCCGGAAGGTTGTAGTTATATATTTACAACACACATAAATAACAATAAAAATAATGAAAGAAAAAGAGGCTATAAATTTGCGAGGGAGCGAAGGAGGGTGGACATGGAAGGAGCTGGAGGGAGGAGGGGAAGGTAAATGATGCATATAATACTCATAAGGAAAATTATCTAAAAATCAATTTAAAATAAATGAAGCTTTTCTAACTCCTCTGCCCCCGAAATTAAAAAAAAAAAAAAAAAAAAAAAAAAAAAAAAAAACAAGCTTTATTGTTTATTCTATGCCTTTATTGCCCCCATTTAAAAATGTGGATAGTGAGCTCTATACCTAAATTGTATGAATTTAATGAGAGACTGTGTAAATAACTAGGCAATATGTGAACTAGTACCTTTATTGTTCCCCCTTCCCCCTAGCTATCTATGCAGCATCACTGGAAAGATACCTAATAATGGACTCATCTTCTTTTAAGATAGTTTTTCAAACTACAAACAGTAAAGAATCTCTTGTTGCCTAGAAAGTAGTGTCTTGACAAAAGGAAAACAATAAAGATATTGTCTGTTTGTACAACATCTATTTTCTTGTTTTCTCTTTCTACCATTTTAAACTCCAAACTGGAGGTAGGAGAAAGATTGGGGAGCTAGGGATTGAGGGGAATACCTTTGGGAGGAATAAATAGGGAAGCCTTAAGGGAGTGGGGAATGTTCTTTTTGAGATAATGAATATTTTCTAGAATTAGATCATGCGAATAGTTATACAACTGAATCTACTGAAAATGCCAATGTTGCTTTGTTAAGAATTAGTCCTGTGTTATGGGAATTATACCTCAGTAAAAAGGAGATATTCTATGTTTGCACATAAATCATTTTTATATAAAACTAGTTTAAGGGAAAAGCTAATCATTAGCAGGTGTCAATGTGATTTCCCAGCAGGAACAAACTGGTAGTCATCTTCAGGCAAATTAGAATTCTGGTTCTCTTCAACTGATAGTTTATAGTTGGAGGGAAAAAAGTTGTTTTGCTCCCCGCCCCCCAATCCACAGTGGCTCTTAATAAACCAGCTCAAATAGCAGGATAAAGGCTAAATAATCTAACTCATCCCAGCTTTACACATTATCAGAATTGAAATACTTGCTGTGCTGATCCTCAAGCACTGTCCTAGAAAACGATAGAAAGGAAAAGATTTCTCTTTTAAAGTATTCTGATAATATCATGCGGGTAAGAGAATAAGAGGCTTGGGGAAGAGTTGTGTTATAAAGGATGTGGATGTTTTAAAAGCACTAAGAGAGTAAGTGGACCACAGAGTGATAGAGCAAATGTCAGAACCACACAGCTGTCTACACAGCCAATAGAATGATGATGAGGAAAAAAAAAAGTCCTTGAAAATGACCTTCTAAATTCAAAAGCAAGCCTTGGGTCTCCTAAACAGAGGAAAATGCTTAAATAAAAAGACTGCGGCACAAGTCTAAGGCAAAGCGTGAGTCCTTTTCTCATGGCAGTTAAGTGTGCAGTCCCTTTAGAGTGTGAACAATGTCATTACTCTGGAGGGGTTCCATTAGGATGCACACTGGTTTGTATTTTAGTTTAGTGCAAACGTTCTTAGAAGTGTGACTTATTTCTGAAGAAATAAAAAGGATTTTTGAGAAGAATAGAAGTAGTCAACATTATTATGGGGCATCGACATAGCAATTTACTTGCAAATGATTTTCGAAACCACTGCTAATAATACACCTCATTGTATATAGTACTCTCAACAAAGTCGCCTTGGGTAATCAAATTAATACAAGGCAATGGAAAGGGAAAGGGAATAGGAGACCCTATAGCATTACCAGCAATAACTATAATTAATACAAGTACATAAAATAATCCAATGGGACCAAGGGACAACCCTGGGCAATAGAGCAGTTTCGCCTAGATCTATTCATTTTGCATGATTGCACAAAAAAGTAAGGTGAAGGGGTACCACAATACTAGTTCTGGAAGGAAAAGGATGCAAGGATTAAAAGTTCAACAACAGAGCTCCATGTGCTTGCCTTGAGGGTGGCGTTCTTTCCTTACCACTGATCATATCATACAAATTCCCACACACATATCTCATGTCCAGAATGACTCAATGGAATATCAATGTCACTGTTGTCAGAGCTGAAACATGTTCTCTACCTGAATGAGGACATCAAAGCCATTGCTGTGAAATGTGAATTAGCACTCTGATAATACAGAAAATGCTTGCAATGCACTGAAAAGAAAAAGTGATGAATCACACACGTACACATAAAAGCACATTGGTTGCATTGGAGGCATGCTTTTTTAAAAACAAAACAAAACAGTATATCAGTAGAGGATGAAACCTTTAGGTCCTGTTGTATACTCACAAGCTGTGATATTTCCCATCATTCAGCAAGAGACCAGATTTTCTGTAACCCCCCACTCCTAGTAATAATGCTTTCAGAGACCTGGAATGCAAACCCTTCTCACCAAATCCAAGTCCTTTCATTCTCTTAGGACTTCCCAGGTTGCTAAGTGGCATTCTTCTCCAGTGTGCACCCTTCACAAAGTTGTGGGTGGAGAGGACCTCTGTTCTAGTCACACCCATCATAAGCTGTCTTCAATGAATCTTCATTCTGGCCCTCAGTCTGCCCACAATGGCTTCTAGAGAACACAGACTCATATTCAGAGCATTTAAGCAGAAGCTGGGGCATAGATGGTGCAGAGGTGAGAATTTCTGAAACTGTGGTACTCCAGAGCTTGAAACAATTGAAAATGTAGGGGGGTTTGGGAATCTCATTGGAAAATACAAAGAAGGACTACTACTGCCTTGCCTATGGAAGAGTCATAAAAATATGCACCTATGGGCTAAATACAAGACTAGTCTATTCCTGCATCATGCCATTGCAGATGTTCAGTGGCAATCTTTAACTGCTACCAAATATACAGTACGTTTCAGAACTCTTCCACAGTCCCAGAGTACTTCCTCAATTCTATCTGCTTTTGAGAATTAAAGTCTTCTCAGTGTCAATCACTTGTCCCAGCTGTGATTCTTCCACAGGTAGCTGTCTTCCAGGGTGTGGAAGAGTCAACAATTCCAATCCCCAGATTCATCGTGTCTTCCATCAGCTTCCTTGGAAGCCTTGGGTTTGCCCTGGCTACTCTACCATGGAGTGATGAGTCTCACTGAGTCCTTCATGAGGTTAGAGACTATTCAGGCATAACAAACTAGGAGGGAAAACATTCTAAAAGTGACGTGATTGGGAGCATTGTGAGAGCATGATGGGTAAGCTTGGCTTATGAGATTGCTGCTGGGATCCCATGACGGGGCTAAAGGAGAAATGAATGAACAGAAAGTGAGGATGGTATAGTGACTACATATCACACCCTGAGATGCAAAAATACAGGATCAGCTTCTTGATATGATAGCAGTTTAAAAGGCGAACGTTGAAAGCTGTAAAGACTCAGGACTGTGTGAAAGTTTTGACCTTAGAAATGGGAAAGGGTCTTAATTTTCAGAAATGAAGAAAGTAAAAGATAATATGGCCATCCTAAGATCATGTTTAAAAAAATCCAACACTATACTAAGGACTAAGGAATGAGGACAGGGGTAATCTAACAGTTCTAGTAAAAGTCTGCATGAGACAACTGCCCAAGAATCCACACTTAAAAGACTGGAAAAAAAAATGAATTTGAGAATCAGCAGGAATTCTGAAGCAAAACTGAAGATCATGGTGATGGCAATGTCTAGGCTCCAGCTTCCTCAGGAAGGAAAGGAGAAAGAGATAAAAGACTAGAATTGTTAGATACAAGAAGATGGAGGGCGTTGGATCTTAGCAGAGAAAGACAAGCACCGAAGGCTGATGTCAATGAGCAAAGAGCAAAGCAGAAGTTCAGAAAGCTGGTATTGATGGAGACTAGTCTAGTGTGTCTGTATCTCCAACAACTATCATTTTGTTAATTTACAGGAGATCCTTAATCCTCAGTACAATAAGAAACCCTTGACAGGATTGCTAGGGAAGACATTAAAAAGAAGAGAAAGAGGTTAGAAATGTGGTTTAGTCAGTAAAGTGTTGCTGCTGAAGAATAAGGACCTGAATTTGATCTCCAGTACATGTATAAAAACTTCAGGTGCAGTGCCTGTAATCCCAGAGCAGGAGAGACAGCTAGAAGAATCCCAGGGCTTGCTGGATAGTCAGTCTAACCAAGTCCATGAGCTCCAGTTTCAGAGAGATTTCAAAGAAAGAAAGAAAAGAAGAAAGAAAGAAAGAAAGGTGGAGATCAATTAAGACAATACTAGACGTTGACCTCTGACCTCCAAATGATCACACAGTAAGTACATACACCCTCCATGCACTCATGAGCACATATGAGCCCAAACACAAAAATGGAAATATATATATATATATATATACATAATATACCTAATACAAATTAAGAAACTAAGATTATGTGGTCAATGGATGCCTCTGCACACTAACATTGTGCTCATCATAAAGATAAGCAGCTATGAACTATGAGCTACTGGTGTGGTGGCAGGTTTTTACTGGTCCAGGAAAACTCAGCATCTATCATTCTACATCTTTATCTCTTTACTATTACTCTCCTTTGGTATTTTAGGAAACAGGCAAAAGTTACCTGGATGACTAATCCAATTTATTTAATAGAATGTTTGTTTTTACAAATGCCATGTTAACTATAGTGTGTCATATCAGGCAGTCAAGATGTGCAAACCAAATTTTATTTTAAGTTCAATATTACCATGATTTAGAGATTATGATTGGCAATTCTGAAGCATGAGGAAAACATCCACCAAGGATTTCAAACTTATTTCTAAATTCCTCCATTATTTATTCCATCTGTTCACTGGGCTGTACATGCATATTTTTAACATGATTCTATTTCTGTCAATTCTTTGATAGTTTTCTTGGAGGGCTATTTAGTGAATTCAATCAATATCTACTGCCTTATGGATTTTTTGTGTGTGGGGGTCCTGGGGTGCAAGGAGATTGACATTCAGAGGAGAAAGAATCCAATTCTTCTATCATTAAGATCCAGAAGCAAAGAATCACTGCTATGACTGACCTGTAAGTTAACTTACACTGAGTTGATCTATGTTTGTGTTGTACTGGGAATATAGCCTACATTCCTAGGTACTCTGACAAAACTACAGAACTTCCTTGGTCAATTCAACAAAAAACTAAATCCTTAGTTGAGTTTTCATGCTTCTGATTAATGTTCTTGCTCCTCTCATTGACAAGAGTAACTGATATCACCTTTGCCTCTCCACAAACAACTAGAACACTGAGAAAATAGATGGAGCAATTGCAAGCAGATTGGACAGCGGGAGGCCTCAGACTGTGATCCCCAAAGAAAGGAAACAAAAGATAATGCTTGAAACTTCAGTGTTCTGCCTGCAGGAAGTTTACAAGTGGTGCCTTGGGGCAGGGACATCCAGGCTGGCACGATACTCCCACTGAGCTGAGGGAAAATCAGGGTTTGGAGATGCTGACTTGGAATTTACAGACCCAAGCTGAAGAAAAGAGAACTCTGTATCTCCATTGGGATACTCTTGTGTCTTTGTTTGAGCATCAAGGTATGTGTACATTACATGAGACTTCACAAGGTGGGTAAACTGAAACTTTGGGGGAACCCATAACATTATAGTCCCTGAACCTAAGTCTAGAGGATGTTGGGATCCTGGCCAGAAAAAAGTGAAAAGTACTGGTTGACTACTTTAGACTTTTGGCAGCGATCCCAGGCGTGGCATTCTTAGAAGATAAAATAAAGTAACCCCACAGGAAAATAATCACTAAGCCTTCAGTTCACTGTCACCTCCATTCTGGACACAGAGGAAAAGAATCTCTGATAAGAAAGACAGGAATACCCTAAAGAGGCACATTCATACTCCAAAGGTATTAGCTCAACTATGTTCATAGCAGCATTATTTGTAATAGCAAGAACCTGGAAACAACCTAGATGTCCCTCAACTGAAGAATGGATTAACAAATTGTGGTACATCTACACAATGGAATACTACTCAGCAGTAAGAAAAAAATGATATCCTAAAATCTGCAGGCAAATGGATGGATTTGGAGAATATCCTCCTGAGCGAGGTATCACAAACTCAGAGAGATAAGCAAGGGATGTACTCACTCACTAGTGGTCTCTAAACAAACAAACAAGAAAAAAAGCCAAACATGCCCAAGCAGCAAACCACAACCACTGAACAGCTTGGGATCAGAAACACCCTGGACTGAACCTTCAAACCCCAGTCCAACTATAGGAACTCCTGACTCACTCTTGAGGGAGGGGGGACAAAACTGGATTTGGCCAGGAGTGAAGACTGATCCAAGCATTATTGGGTCAGTGGGACCATAGGACTGTCTGCTCCCTCCCAAGGGAGGGGATGGGGAGTTGCAGAGAAGAAAAATGACCAGATGTGGTGGGAGGGGGAAGAGACCTTGAATAAGGATATACAGGGATGGAAAAAAAAATTCAGAGGGAAAGCTGAACACAAAGAAAATATATGTGTAGCAATCTTATTTGCATTTCCACCCTTGATAAGCCATGCTTATGATTATTATCCTCTGTAT
>PVIH01022486.1:0-27040 GCA_004025045.1 Sigmodon hispidus | reverse complement strand
TCCTTTCCTACTTGTCGAGACTTGGCTTTCCTTTCCAGGATCTTTTTTCGGTCTTTGTCCAGCTTTAGCCTGGTGATAACCACCTTGCTGGGGTGGATGCCCACGTGGACAGTTGTGCCGTTAGCCTTTTCTCGCTGCACTCGCTCAATGTAGATGACGTATTTCTTCCTGTACACCTGGACCACTTTGCCAATCTGCTGGCCTTTGTAGTGCCCTCGGACAACCTGAACTTCATCTCTTCTATACTGCAAAGTCATGAGACATGAAATGTATCCTAGCTAAGGATCTTTAAGAACGAGGGTGATTAGTTTGGGAATGAGTGTGCTATTTCAAGAAGACACAGAGAGTCATTCCTCGTGCTCTTTTAGGACCAACTGATGACTTCAGTGTCTGGTTTTGAAGTTAATGCATTCCACTCTCATTTAACTCAGTGTTAGGGGCTTGTGAGAAGTTGGAGATGTTAGAACAACATAAAAAATTGTGCAATATATACCTTAAGGTTCTTTTTAAAAATTACAAAGAAAAAGGCTTAACACATATCAATATTATGTAATAAAATGATGCTTATACCAGTAGTCAGAAAACTACAGCCCCATGTCCTTACTTTTGACAGCCTTGCAAATTACGATTTTTTTTTTCTGTTTTAAGTGCTAACGTTTAATTTGGTTTACACACACACACACACACACACACACACACACACACACACACTATTGGCCCATGAAGCCTACATATTTCCCATCTTATTTTTTTAATGAAGTTTCTGGTCCTTGGTTTAAACATGGGAAAAGTCAACAGTTTTCTGTGGGGTTGCAGGCATGGTATAGAACAGGAAATTCTATGTGGTTCTAAACCTACTTGCAAGTCACCTTCTCCATGTTTTCGATGTATTTGCATTCACCATGAATGCAAAAATTCTGAAACTCAGCATCACATGGGCTCTTTTTCTTCTTTTTATTTCGTCTGCCTTTTCCACTTTTGCCTCCCTTTTTCTTTCTTTTGGGCTTGTCTGAAGTCTTGTCTCCTTCTGTCTTGTTTTTCTTGGGCTTCATTACCTGTTCAACTGAAGAAAAAGAAAATTTGACAAGTTGAGGTCAGATTTACTGTCAACATTCTCTTTTCATCCTAAAAATCATTTCAGACACATGAGATTCAGAAATCACAGCACCCAGAACAACTTTTGTCTCATTATTATATGCAACACACATGATAAACTTGCAGAGAATATCTATGTCAGATAGTCCTTAATAAATCTCTGTCACAAGCTACTTCCCTTATTTTTACCTATGTTTGCACACAATTAAATGCACTGTACCTCACATGACATAGAGGTAAATAGGTCAATGAAGACAAAGGATATATCCGAGGGCAAGCAGCTGGGAAGCACAGTGCTGACACATTTAAGCCTTTTTGTTTGTTTGTTTGTTTGTTTTTGTTATACCAAACAATGTCTCTTGGAAAAGGACAATGCCCTTGATTAAGATGGGAAGTGAGACAAATCTGCTGATTTTACTTCCCTACACATATCCTAGACATGCTATCTTAAGTTGGATATTAGTTAGCACTACTTGGAAGTGGAGAGAACTGGAAAATTCCATATTGTTAAAAAACAGTAACAACAAGTACCTTTGTGGGGGGGGGGCTCTTTGTTGCATTTAATCTATTTTAAATTGCACTGAAATATGTGTGCCTGATGCTTCATAATGCTACATCAACTTATCAGATCTAGAGTCCTTATGACCATGACTGGTGTAGTTCATTACCTGCTAAAGACAGGGAGGGGAAGGTTTGAGTTGTCTAATGTACTTTTTGTTGTGTCAGTCCTTCAATAGGTGTGTATGATCAAGTATTTAATGAAAAAGAGACCACCAAGAAGAGAAAGCATCACTGGTCCCAAAGGCAGTGCAAGAACATCACACAGAACACAGTAGAAAACTATCAGGGATGTCAAAGACAATGTCTGTCTTAAGGAAATGATATAGGAATTGTTTTATAGTAAGTTGCTTTAAGTACATTAACAAAAGCTAAACTAGTAGTAATATTTAATAGGTAGCCATGCAGTATTTATACAAAAACTTGATTATTAAAAGTGCAAGTTAGAAAAAGCCCTCTAGGAGAACTGACTTAAGGGAATATCACCACATTTTATCAGGTAGATTACCGTCTAAACCAAATAATAGTCACTGTGCTGAAGTGTCGCAACAGACAGGATACCCATGGGCATTTGAGCAAACAGCCTTCAAATGAGTTTCAACCAACAGTGTCAGCTTTATATGCTGAGTTAAGATTCTAAGCACTGGCCACTTGCTCCACTAGTAATTGATTTGGCCTCTAGAAGTGTTAATCATTTAACATGTCTTTAGGGGACGAGCTCCTGGACACCAGAGGTCTAATCTACTCTTTCCCAGGACATATATTAAAGAACAAACAGACAAACAAACAAAACCCCAACAACTGGAAGCAAGACACTGAACTAGAATGCTCATTGAGGTTTATCTCTTTTCTGACTTCCCCCAATCTCTGTTCCTGTGTTAAGACACCTGCTTCTCACTCACTCAGCTCTGGGGGACCCCAGAGGAGGAGAAGGGGGAGAAGGGAAAGGAGAAGAAGAGGAAGAGGAGGAGGTGAAGGAAGCGAAGGAGGAGAAGGGGGAGGAGAAGGAGGAGGAGGAGGAGCAACTAGGAAAGTCTTAAAAGACCTTAAAGAACCCTGGAATCACCCTGTCCTGCCTCTAAGGTAGAGGCTCCTAGATCTGATTTGTCAATGGTCTCTTCTCTCAAAATGGAAAGGAAAGAGCTTTCATCTCTCTCTCATTTGAAAGAAAATGTTTGTTTTAAAAATCTGTCTGATAAGAGCAAGACAAAAAATTAGGGGTCACTAGTTTGGATACAAATAAAGTCTACACATACTTGTGTTTCTTTAACATTTCTAGAAGTCAGCCATTATTTTTTCTGTTCCCATATTTGGATTAAAATGGTTGTTACTTGAAGACAGGTGGTGTGGGGGAGGGGATCCAAATGTTGAGCTCCAAGGCCCGAACAAATGGATAATGACTAACTATGCTCCCAGAACAGTCCCTGAAATCAGGCAGATTGAGGTTCTAATTCTGACTCAACTGCTTGCTCCCAGGGCCATGGAAACTTTCTGAGCCTCAATTATTGTATAAAATGAGAATAATAATTTCTACTTACCAGAATTGCAAAGATTAAACATACACATAAGACTTTGGCTAATGCCTTGCACCTATAGCATACAACCTGCTCTTTAAAGGATATGCAATACCCACACCTACAAAGCCATTAGAAAACTCTGGAAAGCCATTTTTCTTCTGAAGCCATGCTGTTAAGATCAAACCACATCTCACAGACAACATTTTCCCTGTCTCCTTCACTCACCTCTGACTGAATCATCTACAACATAGCCGGATATTTGTGGCTTATTATCATATTCCTCTGAGTACTCATAGTCCCCCATGGAGAGTTCACTGCCAGAAGGCATTTCACTTATGGTAGAGAGCTCACTTCCCGCAGAAACCGCAAGTCCACCAGCATTGTGGTCCCCAGAAAATGGCTCGCTTTTCTCAGAGGTGGTGCCATTGAGGTCCAGCTCCAACCCCGATGCATAATGGCCTGCAGAGAGAGAATAGGAAGAGATTAGTTTAGGTGCTCTTTGATACCTGAGCTGTGCTGGGAGACAGTCCTCATACCAAAGCAGCTATCGCACGCGCACGCGTGCTATTGTTTTTTGACTGAGTCACTCCTGAAAGCAACTTCAGTTTGCCAAGAAGCAGACTCAGCCGCTCCAATTACAGAGTTTCTTTTTTCTGGGTTTTCTTTTCCACAGATAGCCTACATTAATTCTCACATTTTAAAAAGTCCTGCCAAGTCGAGCCAGAAGAAACACATAACAGGCAATGTCTTAGAGCCTCTCATTGCAGGTCTAACTTGCGTGCTTTTCTGCCAAGGCTCTCCTGCCTCGTTTTTTAGCCAATGATGGATGTGGAGATCCATGTATACGCCTGTACATAAAATGTAAAAAGCAGTGCTAATGATGGCTAAGAGCAATGATTTTCACCATCTTTACCCATTACTGTCACAGAGAAAAAGTTGAGCACCTGGTAACATTTGGGGAGCCCTGCGCCCCCACTTTTTTCTTTCTTTCTTTCTTTCTTCCTTCCTTCCTTCCTTCCTTCCTTCCTTCCTTCCTTCCTTTTTTCCTTTCTAATCTTTATCTTTTAAATCTCCAAATGCCACTGGCAATGATGCTTTCAACTTCTCCCTGGGGAACTTTGAGTCCGCCTTAGGATGGAAGAGATGGAGACAGAAAGCTACAACCCTCCTTAAATCCTCCTGGATTAACTACTCTTATGGAAATTACATCACCTGTCTGGACTCGGTTTCCTCCGGTGTCAAAGGAAAGGCTGGTTTAAAAATGACCTCTTAAGTCTCCATCAGCTGGATTTTAGTGTAGGCATTCTCCCAGCTACCTGTTTCTTGAGACTTGCTAGAGACTCCTGTCTAGTTCTCTCACCCTCCTGCGGTGAGCAACTTCAGCTGAGCGAGCTCTGGGTCCGCTCCCAGCAGGACAGATTTAGGGGCATCAAAAGACAGCAGCATTTAAGTGCTATAGCCCAGGCGGCTGCTGGAGGCGCCGCGTGCTCACCTGAGCCTAAGATCAGCAGAAATAGCACCGGGAGCGCCCGCGGCAGCAGCGGAGTTCTCATTGGTCCCGCGAGCCGGGCGACTTTCAGGTCTCTGCAGCAACACTTCAGTGGCTCCAGGCGGGTGGACCACAGAGCACTGGGCGAGCACCGGCGTGGGGAGACCCAGCCCGCCGGGCTCCGGGCGGCGGGAGCGGCCAGCGACTCGGGCTTGTCTCGGGATGTCAGGGCTGCGGCTGCGGGTCAGGAGGGAGCGGAGTCAGCGGACCGAGGGTGCGGTGAGCACCTGCTGCTTTATAGGCCCGCGGGAACCACCGCCCGTGACGTCACGGGCTGATCGTGGGTGGAGGCGGTAGGAGGTTACTGCCCCCCAACCAGGCAGACAGCAGGCAGCAGGGAGGAAGTGGGAACCGAGCCCTGTCAACGCGCGGAGAAACTGTCCCCGGCTCACGTTCCAAGCTGGTGTGGGAGCTGACAGCCCAAAGTCCCAGTGTCACCGGGTCTGAAAAACCTATACTTGCTAATACGTTGATGTTAGCAGGAGAACAGGCCAGGGGATAAAGTGGCAAAGACCCATGTTGGGAAGGAAGTAGAGCCTTAAGAGTAGCTGTGACTTAGCAGTGCTAACTTGAAGACTTTGAAGAGGATAAAGGAAGTTGGGTAACTGAGAGGAGGCAGCACCACCACAAGGGTAGGAGTGTGATGGGTTTGTGTGGCAGCCTAGGGCCCCCGCTCCCACCTGGGCTCTTAGAGACTCCAAATGGCCTTTATCAATCAAACACTCTCTACAGGGCCTGAGGCCCTTTCCCACTTGGACTCTAAAATGACCCAGAGCCTTTCAAAGCAGGACTTGCTGGCTGGCCTTTTACCAGTATCAAATTAGGCATTTAAGATTTTAGCTGGACATGGCCAGACAGCCTCATTATATGCCCCCTCCCCTTTAAGAGGCAAATAAAAGGTAGATGTAAAAAGCAGAGAGAATGAATTAACGAACGACACTGTTGACAATACAGGCAAATGCACCAACAATGTAGATTTGATTCGGATTAGTTTGGCTCTGAAATCTGCCTCTTGCCACTCTGATAGAGGCTTAGAGCTAAACTGAGCTTTGAGAAGAGGATTTCTGGGCAGAGGAGAGTTTCACGGGAAGGGAAAGGGGCATGCATGATGATTGGGGGAGGGGAAGAGGGACGGGGGGGGGGATCTGCTGTTCAAATTCAAAGAATCTAATAATCTCAGAGAGGGTCTCGGAGTGACAGGTCTGTGACTCCAGCACCCTGGCTAGAGGAGATGACTTCCAGGCCCACCTAGGCTACAGAGCAAGCTTGAGAATTATTTAGGCTAGAAGAAAAAAACAAAACAAAACAAAACCCCAAACTTGACTACAAAAAAGGAACAAAATGAAAAAAAGAAGGAAGGGGGAGTCACTTCATTGGTTAACTTCCTATGTTCCAGCATCCCAGAACTGGATTTTTCCTTGACTGAATGAAAAGAAGGTATATTCTCTAAATGGTTTCCCTGGCCTGGAAATACACAGGACTCTCCCTGATTGTATCCCAAATAGTCTTTTCAGGAATGTTGGTTGCCATGTATTTTGCTTGTTTGTTTTGTTTTGTTTTCGTTTTTCCTAATTCTGGGAAACCTTTTAAACTTTTTAAAAACAAGACAAGACTAAAAAAACCCAAAACAAAACAAAAGAGAGAGAGAGAGAGAAAGAGAGAGAGAGAGAGAGAGAGAGAGAGAGAGAGAGAGAGAGAGAGAGAGAAAGCGCATTATCACAGGGTTAACCACTAAGCTTTATGGGATAAAATACACAGAAGTCCTGAACTGCCTTTGCTTCTACTCAGTGTTTTGTGAAGATGGGGGGGGGGGGGTTGTCACCAAGAGGGAGACCGACCAGGTGAGTGGCTCCTGGTTTGTTAGGCACCCAGTAGTGTGGGCCATGTATATGATTAAGCATAAGAGAGGAATTGATTCCTTGTGCCCAAGGAAGGGAGGCTGCAGTTTAATACACTCTCTCTGTGTCACAGACAGCTCTGTGGGGCATGGGAAGGGTCCTGGGAAGAGGCCTTCTGAGCAGGAAGTTTGGATGGAAAAATGTGACTTAGGGTGAGCAAGTATAGGGATGAAGTCGAACATGTTCCTGCCCATTCTGAGGTGGAATAAGAGCCAGTTTTTGCATTGGTTTTTGTTTAATCGTTGAGGTGACTATGGCTGAGGAAGATTTAGTCTTGCCCACAGAGTGCAGGCAGGTCTGCTTATAGGGCTACACAATTCTAGTCTCATAGGTTTTATTTATTTTTTTTTCTTAATTTTCAGTTGATCAGTAAATATTTCTTTTATTATAATGCACAACAGTAACTTGATTATGCTTGCCAGGAACTTATCACAAAAGATTGAAAATATTTTTACTGCCGATTAATTATTTTTTTACTTAAATAATTTATTACTATTTTACTTTATGTAAGTGAATGCTTTTGTCTGAATGTTTAACATGCCTAGTGCCTGGTGCTTTCAGAGGCCAAAAGAGCATTGAATCCCCTGGAACCAGGGAGACAGTTGAGCTGCCCAGTGAATGCTGGAAATTAAACATGGGTAGGTCCTCTGCAAGAGCAGTCAGTGTTCTAACCACTGAGCAATATGTCTGCAGCTCCTTATTTATTCTTAAGATCTATACAAGTTTTGGATACATGTCATTTTGCTTCTTTTTGAAGTAAAAATTGGCTGTTTACATGAGAATTTCTTAGTCATTTTCTGATTGGAAATGTGGGAAGAGATCATTTACATTTCTGCTACATAACCTAGCCGTGAGGCAGAACAGTTATTGGAATAAATCTAGGCTTTTATATAGAAGTTTTACTACATGTTAAGTTTAATAGTATCTTAAGACCCAAATTTCTCTTCTGAAGACAGGACTAAAATTTCTAGTTTTTGTTAAATAGATAGATGACAGAGGATACACATTAAGTAGCATAAATCCAGAGATGCTGTGAGCATTTAGTACAAGCTATCCTTGATGTTATGACAGTTCTTTCAGAAGTACACTAAACACCAGAGCTACTCACAGGGCATGCAGTAACCACCTTCCAAAATTTCAGTCTGTGAACTTTGCACTATTTCCCATGAAGGCATTTGGGGCAGTTTATGATACATCAGAGAGCATCCTGTGGTGTCATGCCAGCACACAAAGCAGCACTCATTGGTGTGTCACACATGCTGGAACATATGCATGAGTAGGAAACCAATCCTATGTAAATGGAGAACTCTACATTAGGCAATGCAAGCTGAAAAATCAGTACTGATGTCAACAAATTCAACTGATATAGTGCTCTGCTATGTCCTGATACCCTGAAATGGCTCTTAAATTGCATGAGGTTGAAGAAAGTCCTGGGGGCAGATGCTCCTAACCAACCGCTTCCATTAACATCTACTATCTGAATCCCACTGCAGACAGATTAAAAGAAAATTCACTTTGATTCTAGTAAAAGATGCCTTATAAAAACAAAAGTATCCCATGTTGCCAATAAAGTTGATGTTGCATTTGTATAGATAGGGCTAAGTGTTATTTGTATGAGTCAACACATGAGTTGGGCACAATTCTCTAATGCAAATAACATTTTATACATTATAATATACCACTTAGCTCAATTTAGAGATTCTATAATTTTCTATTTTTCACCTTGAAATGTATTCAGGCCAAAGATTATCATTTCTATTTTCTCAAAAAGGTAAAGAATTTAAACCATCCTTTGTAGCTGAGCATTTCAACATAGGTGTAATGAGATAAGAGAAGCAGGGAATTTGATAAAAATAGAAACAACAATTAATAACAACAAATGTAATATACAAAAACCTCTCGGGTTCAAATTCTGTTGATTAAACAAAAGCTAGCATTCTCTAGGAATCTATGAGGTCAGTATCCTGGACCAAAGAAGGCATTTCCCTTATCACTGGCAGAAGGGACCAATGGCTGTCAGTGGCGAGTATTAGCATACCGAAGTCCATGCTGGCCTCTGGGCTCCCTCAGTATCACAAGACCTTTTATGCTTTTCAAAGTCCATGCTGGCCTGCTGGGTCCTCTCTGCTCTTCTCACCTCACCTCTTCAGCTCAGAGGCTTCCTGCCCCCCAGCTTCTTATAACCCTGCTATTTCAGCTTTGCACTCTCTCTCTCTCTCTCTCTCTCTCTCTCTCTCTCTCTCTCTCTCTCTCTGTCTCTCTGTCTCTGTCTCTGTCTCTGTCTCTCTCTCTCTCTCTTTCTCTCTCTTGTCTTCCTCTCTCAGTTTTCTCTCTTGCTCTCTCTTTGTCTCCTCTACCTGAGCTCTCTCTTTGTCATCACCTCTTGCGCTGTCCAGACCTCTCTCCTCTCATGGCCTGGTTCAGTCTACTGGCCATGGTCAGGTTACTACCTTTTCTCTTGCTCCAGACACTTCCATATCTGGCTGTTCTCTCCCCCTTATATCTACAATAAAAACCTTCCCCTCAACATGAGAGGTCATGTTGTCAATTTATACCATGCCACATTTACATAAAAGTGAATTTAACATATAGTTTTCTTACTCAAATATATTTTGAGAATGTGGTAGTAGTCTGGGCATAGAGGATAGAACTTCAAGTAATTCATATTGTCTTTGCTTTTACGGAAACTTTGTTAATGGGAAAGAGTTAAGCTACAGAGAAACAATACGTAAAAATAAACTTAAGTAATGAGAAATGCTCTATGTGATTATAGAAAAATTACAATGTAGGAATGATCCTTACTGCACTGTGAGTGTGGATGCTTGGAGTCATGGAAGTAGCATAGGTATGGGCAAGAAGCAGGAAGAACTATGAGCAGTGTAGGTCTTGAATTGAGCTTCAAAACAGTGAAGGGTTTGAGGACACTGGACTTAGACATTAATTCCAATAATAGTTTCTGCTCACTCTTTCTAAGCATCCCTAGACAAAAGGATTTTTTTAACTCTTAATAGAAGAGTAAATTGCTGGACTCACTTAGAACTCTTCCTGATTTAATAGATTTGGATACTGTCCATGTCTGTGCACTTTTCTTTATAATATCTTGCTCCAAATTTGGGGCTGCAGCCATATGCTATCAGTTACCTACCATATATGGGTTCAACTCTCAGCACCAGATCAGGAAGAACAGAAGGCAAGAAAGAAAGAAATAAATGATGTGTGTGTGCGATGACAAATCAGTGTGCTAACAGAATGCATACTTGGGGGGAGGGGGAATTATCAAGGTCTCTACGTGCAGAGGCTGCATAACCATATATATGGAAGTGCTCTTGAAAGGAGGGAAGGATGAAGACATTATAACAGGAAGCCAAAATTGACCTTAGCAGCCAGTGACCTCAGTAAAAGGAAGACACATATTTACCTCAGAAACATGCTACAAAATTATTTAACACTATTCCTTTTTATTCAACTAAACTTTTTGAAACATGAGAAAAAAATCCACTTTATATATAGGTCTTGAAGAATGAATATGTAAAGCACATGGTGCCACATATGGTAGCACAACCCTTAATCTCAGTACTCCACAGGCAGTGGCAGGAGAATTTCTATGAGTTCTAGGTCAGTCTGCCAGTCTGATCTACTTAGTGAGTTCCAGGTTGGTCAGGGCTACATAATGAGATCTTGTCTCAAAACAAACTATAATCTACCCATTACAATGATCAAACAATTATCTCCTTTTTACTTTTATTTCCAAAACTCCTTCTTAGGTACTTGGTTTTTCTGTATAAGTTTCCATGGTTTTTTTTTTTTTTTTCTTTCTTGTATTTTCTCTCTATATTTTATATTTCTGTTTACCACACAATCCAAAGTTGTGGTTTTTCCAATCATTCAAAGTTGCCCAAAGCCTCCTATTGGCTTTTTCCTTAAAAATTGACAAGAGAGACTGGCCAATGACAGGTGTGTGTTAGTTTCCTTAATGGCCTACTTTTGCTATATTTCTGCAAAATGAGTGTAGATGATCTCTTTTTTCACACACTTAAGCTTTCTTGTGTTCAGATTTTACTATATTTACCATGAACCCAGTGGGCTTTTGCTTCAGTGTCCAATAAGAATGGTAATTTTGTAAGATTGTAAGTAAAGAAGTTACTAATTTGGTATAGAAGCCATTCCTATCTCTCAAGCAGGAACATTTTACAGCAGAAAAGGCCTCTCTATGTCTTACATCCCCAAACTTCCTGAATATGTGCTGAGAAATCACTAGGGAAGGAGACTAGACATCTGTTAGCTAACAAAATTAGAACAGTTGTACATAGAACTCAAAGAAAAGTAAGAATCCAGAGGCAGGCTATTAAGTCTGCAAGCAACCATGTACTACTCATTATTCTTCCCAAGAAAAATAATTTTATCTTAGACATAAAATTATGCAAGTCAACAATGTCTTGGGCAGTTGTAATAGCTGTAAATTCAATCTTAGATTCCCTTCCTACCTCTAATCATAGGTTTTGTTTATTTAAACAGTTCTTGATTGTGTGTGTGTGTGTGTGTGTGTGTTTGTGTGTGTGTTTAAGTTCATGTGTACAGCATGCATATGGAGGTCAGAGGCCTCTCTTTTAGGGAACCTAATCTTCTTACACCAAGAATGCTAGGAGCATATGGGTCCTGGATATTAAACTCAGATGATGAGGTGCAACACTAAGTGACTCACCAACCATCTTACCAGCCCAGTCTTGGTCATTTTTGAAGATGTCAAATTATTCTACAAGATACTTTTTTAATAACAAGTGCTGGAAATTTTAGGATTTTCAAGTACTACCCATAGAAAATTTCAGAGAAAGTTGAGTTTTCATGGTGCACTCACTGAACTAGTTTTAGATACCATGGTGGAAATTCCACTTAAGAAATAGACAACACTTATACTTTCAATGAACTATAAATTTGATCAAATAATTAAAATAAATTAAATTATTAAAATAGAAGAAAATGGAAGCTTCAAAGGTATATTTTGCCTAAAGTTGTGTGTAAAATTTGATGCAGATAGCCCTTAGAAATTCATTATAAGCACCAGAGAGCTGAGGATAGAGTAACTTGTAAACACAACTGTATTAATCTCTATGTTTCTAAATTTTCCCAGTTTGGGAATATCTTTGAAGATATACTTATGCCGTACTAAGTTGAAAACTGGAATTTATTTTTATTTTCCTGACAGTACTGTAACCTGTAGAATATTATTAGTTTTGATCACTTTTCCCAGGGGAAAACTAAAACTATCTCATTATTTCAATGTTTATAGATTTGGGGATAATCATACTCTCATAATGAAAGAGAAAAATGATATTGTGTAAATTATAAGATGTACATTTAAAAATATGTAATATTTTAAAAAGTGAAACAAGCAATGAAAGGGAGTGGTATGAAGTATATTAGCTGGCATTAAAGAAATTTATTATATTTAACAGTTATTAAAATTTTAAAACACCATGCATATATAATATAAAATAATGCTTATAAATATTTATATGCACAGTATGTGTATGATCTATATGCACAGAGAAATTCAGAAAAGGTACATACTGTACAAATGTTTGTCTTTCAGTTAAGAAATAGCATCTCTATAAGTTCTAATATTTGCACAAAGATCATGTCTTACTTGTTTTTTGTTTTGTGTGTGTGTGTGAATGTGTGTGTTTAAAAGCTCCGAACTAACAAGAAAATCTACCAAATGATCTGATCTAAGATGAGTTCTGCCAATACATCATTCTCTGTGTTTAGGGAACATGTCCTGTTTTGTCACCTACTCTTCTTACACCAGGATAGTGGCCCATATGCCTGTGGGGTCATTCTCAATGTAATGTGTAGTCAAGCCCACAGGATCCAGATTTTGTCTTCCTTAATCACCCAAATCACTTGAGTGCTTTGTGGCCATAGCTTTCTAACCTCCAACAGACTAGGAGTCCAAATCAAAAGGCAGGGTTCAAATGGGATGCTGGGTATAAAATATTTGAACTATCCTATGTTTCATTGATGCTCCAAATACTCAAAGCATTCTGTTATCATTAATATTAAAAAAGCACTATAGAATGTAAGGACAACTTTCCCAATGGGCATTTGTAGAGTAAGAGAAGTAAAATATACATTATATATATATGTATATATGTGTATATATATACATAAATATATGTTGTTGATAATGGTGGTAGGTTTTTGTGTGTTTTGTATGTTTTTCTTTTTTTTCTTTTTTTTTTTTTTTTTTTTTTTTTTTTTTTTTTTTTTTTTTTTTTTTTTTTTTTTTTTTTGAACTTGAGAACATCTGCTTGTTGTGTTGGATAAACCTGTTGTAAAAGGTTTTTGGCCCGAACTTTCTGGTCTAGACCAGAGGTTTAACCAGCAATCTGGCAGTCTGGCAGAAACACTCGCAGTCACACAGAGACACATAAACACTTATGTTAATTTTCTGCTGATTGACCTAGGGCCCAGGCATATAACTTCCTAACTCCTTCATCTGAACTCAACATATCTTTTTCAGCCATGCAGCTCAGTACCTTTTCTAACAGAAGCATTTCAACTTCTTTCCTCTGCATCTTATCCTGGAATCTCTACAGTATCTATCTTGCTCTGAGATGTTCCTAGAGTTCTCTTAGCCTGGTAGCCCCGCCCACACTTCCTCTCTGCCTGTCTGCCTTTAGTCAATCAGGTTTTTTTAAACCCATAGGTGGGACAAATATTTACAACATTAACAGCATAATCCCACTACATAAACTTTTAAGAATTCCAAGCTGTTTAGAACGCTAAAGGCAACTGGAGTGAACCCTGTCATTAACATCCTATCTCAAATAGCTTTCATTGCTGTCACTGTCCAGCATCTTTGCTTCATGTACCACACTCCATGCAGAGGTGTTTTTCCCATGCTTCTTGTTCAGCTGTGCAATATGCTCCTACTGTGGTGTCATTGTCATTATTTCTACATAATCAAGTCATTCCCACTATGAATACAATCTTTTATAGTAGATTTGTTTTTGTCATAAATAAACACAATTTACACTCAAGTAACAAATCAGTGAGCTTTTAGCTTGTTTCTTTGCTTGTTTGTTTTTTAATATCAATACTAATTACCAAGTCAGTACTTGTCTGCTCAACTCTTTTATGTATCTGGTTTTATCTCTTAGTAATCAAGTCTCAGTATTTTCCCACTGATAAGGTGCTCAGCTAACATTACATTTTCCAGAATTCCTTGAAGCTGATAGTGGCCACTCTGATTACATACTGTTAGTTAAATGTATGGAGCTGGAAGACTTGGTGAGTAAAATCTCATTGAAGAGCACTGAAGGTGTGGGACACACTCCTGCTATCCCCTCCTCTAGTCATTCCCAAATGCCTATTTGACTGAGTCTCCAGGAGTCATGTTAAGCTCTGCATTGACTCTGAATCTGCAAGGCCTAGGTTAACCTGTTAGAAATCAATAAAAGAAATGGAATCCCTAACTAGAAACATATACTCCAGCTATATGTATATACATATTTTATTTTTAGCCTTCCTTTACATAAGAGAAAAATGTTTATCTTATGAATGTCATAAATTATTTTAGGTTTTATAATTAGTACTGCTGAGGCCAATGCCAGATAACCTAGTAGCCAATAGTCTATGTTGGATCCTGTGGTCCTCCCCATCTACTCCAATGTCCTGAGGGTTAGGGTTAGAGAATACAGGAAACCCAACTTCAAGAAACAAGCATACTTCATGGAGAGCCATGAGTGTCTTGTGAGAGTGTGTAAGAAAAGACATAGAGCATTAGAGCTTCTGCTTGGTGGCCTGGTGATGGTTTAAGGAAAAGGGGCTTTTCTCATTATTGAATGCTATGAGGAGGTTGCGGGTCTCTCATTGTTTGCTAAATGAGCTGAAATGTACTAAGTAAACAAACTAAGAACACTAAATTACCACCTTTATTTCCAATGTACAATTTTAATTAATTTATATTCATTATATCATCTTTATTTCATAGTTTTTACTTGAATGAATTTATGTTCTTTTCAAAGTCAAATTTACATAAAAAGATCATTCAGTTCAAGGTTTATTATAATTATCAAAGCTATGGGGACAGATACCTGAAGAACCATTAAGAAAGAGAATTATCCATATTCAAAAGGGATAACTTGCAAAAATAGAATCAGGGTGCAGCCTATTTGTTCACTTCTCTTATTTCCAAGGTCCATTTTGAATGCACTGGATGGACTTAGTAGATAATAAAATCTATTATGCAGGTCCATTATTTACTATACTATAAAATAATTTATAATTTACTGCTGATTCTGAAAGCAGTAGCTTAAGTTTACATTCACTTTACAGTAAGAGGTTTCTCTGACTGGAAAGAATTTCTTTAAGTAGAAGATGTTATCATACAATTTAGATAAGATTTATGAGAGTTCATGTTCTAAGCATTCAATTGATTTTCCTTTTGTGATCATCATACAGTATCATAGGCTATTTTCAATACTGTCTCACACAGAAAGTGAAGTGATAAAGTAGCTTTCTGGAGGCCACATATTTACTGCAGAGAAAGAGATTCTAAGCCCAGATCTATTGCCCCTAAACCTGATGCACTTGATCTCTATGAATTGAAAAACTAACATAACATGAGACACACAATAGGTGCTCAAATGTGTTTTTAAAATGGAGAGTGAAGCTTGAAACACTTTTGGTTTTAAGACAGACTGACAAGACTTCATGATTCATAGAGAAGATCCAAGACCGAAGCTGCTCTTAGGTCTATAACACATAAAAAAACTGAAGGGAGGTTTGGAAGGCTGAAGTCAGCTATTCCACATCCCTAAGCAGGATCATCTCCTAAAGAGTCAACAGCTATCACATCCTTCTTAAACAGTGTACCCAGCTCACATAGACTGATGCTTTTATGGCTTTTCTGTCATAGCTTGACCTTACTGCTTGTCCTAGGTTTGTGAAAGCTAGACAAAAGCACACAGGCCTATCAAAATCCTAATCTGATTAAAAGTTTCTAAGTTAGATTATTGCTGTCCCTTCTGTGCAAGTCTGATTAGGCTACTTCTGAAAAGCAGCTTTCCCATCCTCAGAGGACTATGCTGTGTCCCTCACCTTGATTCACTAGGCACTTATTACCCAGGCACTGAGAAAGACATAGGAGCAAGTGATGAACAAGACTGTACTTTATTTGGGGCATTCTGAATATGAATACTGTATTTACATCAGCTCCCTATTCTTCTCCTTTCAACTCTTCCCATACCCATCTCCTCCAACTTCTTCTCAACTTCATGGCTTCATAGTTATCTTTAGTTACTATTATTCTATATGTGAATTTACAAATACAACCTGCTGAGCTCATTTAGTACTACTCATATTACTCATATATATATGTGTGTTTAGGGCTTACTACTCAGAACTGGATAACATATCAAGGAGCTTGTTCATGGAAAACACTGATTCTCCATGGTCATTAATTGCTTGTTGTCCTTCATTTATGGGTTAGGCCTTATGAGATTGCCCCCATCCACACTAACTTGTAAGTTAGTAGTCAGTCAAGAGTTCACAATATGTGTCCTTCTCGTAGATTACCCACAATTCAGGGGTTTATATTTGGATATTGTTTTTTTTATTTATATTAATATGAATAATTTTTTTTGCAAGGAGCAAATAGATGATTTCCTAGTACCAGCTTAAGAGAACATTCTAAAGATTCCAACATGAAAATTATTGGGATATGAAGAAAGATAAATTGTAGCATAGATTAATAGTAAAAATAACTAGGGATCTGGAACATAAAGACAGTATATCTGCCATATGAATATGTTGGATTGTCATTGTTGTATGGCAGTTTCCTCCAAAATAAGCCATTTCAACCTGGAGACCTCTTAAAACTTAGGACATTCACAAGTTAACAAGTTTCCGGAAGATCCTGAAACTTACCAGAAGCATAGGTCCTTCTATGTGCAATCTTAAGCTATCTGGAAGAAACAGATGACCCAAGCTGCCTGGGAAAGACTTAGTTAGAGCAATTGAGCTGCTTGGGATTGAGTCTCTGACATGTGGGGCTATTTGCAAGTCATACAGTGAGCTCCAGGGGTTTAGCTTTTGTGACCATCAGTCATGCTGGAGTAGATTTTTCATGATTCATCTGTTTTTGAGTCATTTTTCTTCCTGTAAGTAACCTCTCACCAAAACTGCTATAAGTTGTTCCACTAAATTCATTTGTCCAACAACTTAAACTTTAGTGGTATTCTTACTTTAGTCTGCCATGAATTCCCTATCAAGGATGAGTAGACATTTGTTCATATCTTCCCAGGAATAGTGTTATACAACATAATTACGATCAAAATAGATACCAACAGAATGAAAGATGAGTCTGGGAAGAGTCATTGCATAATCTTAGTTATGGGTAGCAAAATATAAAACTAAGATTGAACAGACTAAGGATAGATTAATTCCAGCAGAAGATTCCTATGTGGCCACCCTTTCCTCTATATTAAGGAATGGCATGTCTGCTTGCTATGTCAGCAATTGTATGGTCCCTATGATGTGTTCCAAGACATGTAGCCAAGGCTAAATTCTCCATCCAGAAGGAAAATTTTGGTGGGGATCCTATGAAAGAGTCCTGGTGAGACCGTCATCCTCATGTAGCATGAAGGGACCTGCCAGCTTGATGAGTCAAGTCTATAGAATGAGCATACATACACTCTAAAACAGGTGAAAGGTTTGGAACAAATTCTTTCGTCCATGAAAGCCATACAGAAAGGATGGCAGTATGAACAGGCTGCCAGTGTAATGACAAATGTATCTAAAGTCAAGAGAGCTGTTCACTGGAGACATGCTTTTGTGAGAGAGGATGAGGCAGAAATGCTGTCTCCCTGTTTCTTATAGTTGGCAGTATACAAAGGAAAGAGTAAAATTTTATACGTGCTGAAGAACCTGTCCTTGGATCCAAAAGCTGGGAACCCATGGAAGGAGTTGGACAGTAAAGAGAGAAAAAAAAATACTATAAGTGATTAAAAGCAATTGAAAAATTGTTTCCCAATGGCAAGTCTATAATATCAGAAAATTCTCCTCCCAAGAGCTGATAACAGAATATTTTTATCAGGGACTTGGGGCTTTGATGGAGCTTTAGTGGTTTGGGGGAGTCCCATGTTAGGCTATGATCTTTGTAAAGACTGAGAGGTTTTATCATAACTTAGTGACTTAGATAAGCCTGTGAACTTGTTCTACCAGATGCTAAAACAACTAAAAACAGATTAGCGGTATGGTCAACCCCCACTGCACCACACCCTCTAGTTGGCCAAGGGTCCCTCAAATGAGGGTCATGTAGGGTGACAGAAAGCCCCATATTAAATTGCAGGTTTATTGGTTCTCTATTAATGTTAAAAAGTACTTGGGTTGGGGTAGATGTTGGTAGCATGTGTGTCTTGGTTCCTGAGGAGTGTCAGGCTAAAAAGAAAACAGAAAAAAAATCATTTGGTGGACATAAGTATAAAATGACATAGATTAAAAGGATTCAGATTGTCCTGGTGAAGGCCTATATGCTCCTCAGAGTAGAGGGTATATATATTTTTCACTACAAGAGAACTTTTGGGGGGTGAATATATCACTGAGTCACCATTGCAGAGTTTCTCCTGGGGATGGAAACTGTGGAGATAGATGGTTGAGTAACTGGAGAAAATGGAAATGAACTCCTAGTGAAATGATGGATATCAAAAGTATAGACTGCTTGGTGAGAGGACAAAGTTATAAAACCTTCAAGGACTCAAAGCAAGTAGAGATTGGTCCTGCTACCTACTGACCGTTCAACAGTCTACTATGACCTGTAAAAGCCTGGGGACCGTTCACTGCAGAGACTAAGTAAAGAAGTTCTCCTCATTCACATCACTGTGTTCAACATTTCTCTTTTTACTGAACAGTTAATAAAAGTGATGAGATCTTTTTGTATGACATTAGTGTTTCTGAAATTTTTTTCTGGTGTTCCCTTCGATACTCAACTCCATCTGACACTTGCTCAGAATAGATGACAACGGACTTAGAGAGGGCTTCACCAAAGTCATCATCATAACCTCTATTCAGCATGAGATGGTGACCCAGGGCTTTTATAGTTGTCTTGCTCATCCTCTGTAAAAAATGCTTCATTATATATGAAAAACAAATTGCTAATCTTTAAGCATTTTACACATTTAGACACAAAAATATATCTTTAAGAGACACAACTCATAAAGACTACAGGAGCCAGATGTATCTATAAAATTCTACTGAATTTTAAGTTAGGCAAGGCATATGATAACTACCAAGATTAATAAAATATTTTACAATATCTTGGGTGTATAAATGTTAAAATAAATGTTTTCTAAAACAACAAGATAAGCAATTACAAATCCCAGTGCTAGGGGCTGGTCATTTCTCCAGTTGTTAGCTATGGAATAACCTAGAGGCTCCCAATCCAATAAAGGCTATTGCTGTTGGCTAGATTCTAGAAGAGAAATAAAATTTTATTGCTAAAAATATCTTATGTTTCAGTTTTAGAACTTGGAGAAATTAGGTTATGGCTGAGCAGAAGGTGGTTTTTTTTCCTGCAGGATATCTGCTACAATGTTAGGGAATACTAAGGTTTCCAAGGAAAATTATGCTCCAAATTCCACTCAGATTTGGGTTCTGGGTTTTATTTTCTTCATAGAAGAAATTTCAGACAAGATATGTCAATAGACAGTTAGCAGAATCAGCTTTCTGACTGGACTGAAGAACTACTTTACATGGGGAAATCTGCATCTAGAATGACAACTTAGACAAAAACCTATGGCAAGAAAAATTATAGGACACAGTGGGAAAGTCATCAGTTTTGCTTTATTAGGTAAATATTATATGCTATCTAAGCAGCTCCCTGATATCTGTATTTATGATCATGAGTTATTACTGCTGTCAGTGTCTCATTGGACAATTTTCTGTTTCACATTTTTTGTCTTTTTGTCTCTTGTGTTCTGCAACAGAGAAAATTCCACTGGGATGTACCAACAGGCATGTTCTGAAAACAAAAATAGAGATGTGAGTGTTTGAATCTCCAGTAGAAGTTTTTTGTTGTTGTTGTTTTTTTAAGTCATATTTCTTTATCTTCTCTTTCAAGATACAGAAGCATTAATTAAAAGAGGTCAGAAAGAATGTAAGAGCTGGAGGAAGGGGTGGAGTGTTGTGTAGTTATTTCCTCTGAGATAAAACTTTCCATCCCACAGGGAATCTCTTTAGAATCACTGTAGTGTAAAAGGAGATGAAACATTCCAATCTCCAGGGGAGTTCCTTATGACTCAGGATGTTCTAAAGGGAGGCTCCTTAAATCAGTCTCCAAACAATTCCAAAGCTACAGGAAGTTCCTGAAACTGACCAGATATTTTAGGTCCCTTTTTTACCAAGCTTAAATAAGCAGTAAGGACTGCAAAAATTGGACAAGACAAGATGCCTGGAAGGGAAAGAGAGATCAGTCAGACTTCTTATGGAAGGCTAAGATCAACTGTGCTGCCTGTACAAGATACCTTCCCAACTACCTAGGTTCCTGCAAGTTGCTCTCTGGACTGCAGGAACCCAGCCTTTGTAAGTTGTTGTTCATGCTGGGGTGGGCTTTGGTAATACAGCTGTATTTAAGCCTTTCTGATCCTGTAAGTAACTCTAATAAACTTAAGTAGGACCTTGGTGACATCTCTGCTTAGATTTGTCATGTATTTCCTATCTGGTATGAGTAGACATCTGTTCATATTGCCCAGGAGTAATGCCACACATCAGTCATTCAATGTCCATCTGCTTTCCAGAATTAAAGCAAGGTCAGTGTTGGAGTTATGGTGTTTCTGAAGGCCACATATCAGTCTTCTCAGAAAGGCCAGAGACACCATAACTCCAACACTGACCTTCTCTTTGGTGCACAAACCTTTAATTGCAGCACTCAGGAGGCAGAAGCAGGCAGATTTTTGTAAGTTCAAGGCCAGCCTGGTCTATAGAGCTAGTTCCAGGATAGCCAAAGCTGCACCTTGTCTCAAACAACCAAAACCAAAACCAAAACCAAAACAAAACAAAAAATCAATTTCTAATGATATGTTCTGGCTACCTTCCTAAATACTCAAAATGTCCAAAGTAAATCTTGGGTAAAAATTCAAAATGCTTATAAATAAAGAGAAAAGAAGTATAGTAAATATAGAGCCAAATAAAATTAAATAAAGTTCATAAACATGAACGTTCTTAAATTCCTTAAATGTTTGTAGCCCGTGCAATCTCCAGCTCTAGCAGGGTCAGACAGAATTGTGAATCCTAGTCTCTGCAGAACCAGAGAGCAAAGAAACCTACCAAAAGGAACAGGAGGGTGGCAAACACAATTAAACCATATCATGTGTATATTTGAATGTTGTAACAAAAGCCATTATATATTCCCCAAATAAAAAGAAAATAATGAGCACTTGTGTGTTCAGTCTTGAGTTTCAGTATAAACGATTGCGACCTGTTAGGACACCACTTGAGGTGAATTACCTTCAGATGTAACAATTCTTCCTTTTGACTGTTATTTCCACCTCATCCATAGCATGGATTGTTTTCTCCTACGTTTCTTAATTCATTTTCATCACAGAGCTTTAACTGACTTCAAAAGGAGGAACTATGTGGGTTTCAAAGAAAGAGCCAGCCTGGGATTTCTATAAACATGACCTGTATTATGTGTGAGTCATGGCCATGCTGTTGACTGTTTGCTGTCTCTGTTGTCAGCACTATAGCACTAGACCCAATGACTGGGAAGTGAGCTGCCTGCTATTCTTAGTTTATTACATCTAGCTCTTGGTGACCTGGGGACTCATTGTGCATTATGTGGTTTCTTTATCACAATGTAGCCTAGGAAATGGTTTCATACTGGAGCATTAAACTCTTTAAAACCCAAACTTTTATCGTGGTATCAAAGCATGAATGCAGGGAATGAGAAAGAAACCATCATTGAAACTGTAGTGAGATGTTTGCTGACATTAAAAGATTTGTACAATCTTTGTGGATAAAATTCTGTAACCTCTGTGGTATTGTCTAACTGTTGAAGATTTTGATAATATTATTGGGAAAGTTTAAACATTCATTTCATTTCTGTGGAAAACTGTATGAAGGTTTGTATTAAAGTTAAGAAAATCTCTATAAAAAGAACAAACATTCTACTATTATGTATTTACCAAAGACAATATACAAGGTATATATCATCACCTTTTCCACAGTGACCCTGAACTGAAAGAATCCTAAATATACATTAAATATAAAAATAGGAAAACAAATTGGGCTACAGTACTGTAACAGAATAGTATTCTGAAACAAGAATGATATACCTAGTAACAGGTAGAATCTCACATGAAGTGAAAACAATCAAGAAAATCATAAATACAGTATTTTCCAGATATATGAAGTTGAAGAACAGGCAAAGCAAATAGACAGTAGAAATAATTCACAAAGTGCCTATAATTACCATAGTAGGTTAAATAAGTGGGGAACTAATTGAAGATGTCTGGATAGAGACCTTTCTGAGATGATAAAAACTATTTTATGTCTGTTTTGGTGTAGTGATAATATGGATGTACTGTCTATGTAAAAACTTTTTATCTGGAGGTTGGAGTCCAGTAGTAAGACTCTAGATGAGAATGAATACAAAAGAGGTTCATGTTCTCAGAAGGAAGAATGACAAGGTCACTAAATGCTAGGACTAGGTAAGCTCATATTTACCATATCATACCAGGATAAAAGGAAGTGCTGTTCAGAGAAGGGCCAACTCCAGTCAAGGGCTGATGCTGATCTATTGCACAAGTGGTTGTTTGTTTTATACTTTATTTTTTAAACATTTGAATATTTCAATACACTTAACTATTTACTTGGGGGAAGGTAATATAAAAACATACAAATCAGAGGACAACTTGAAATAGTTTTCTTCTTCAACCATATGAGTTCTGGGAAATCAATTTAGGTTGTCAATCTTGATGGCAATTACCTTGTCTCACTATGTCTTCTTGTGGGAGCTGCTGACACTATAAATACCTTCATTCCCAGTGGAAACACAGCTAGTCCAGGAATCTGGAGCAGAAATAGGACTATTGTGAAAAGGACAATCTGTGCCACAGCCAGGCACTGTGGTGATATATTTTATATTTAATAAAATCAGCCTGGAATATCAGAGAATATATGCACCCACAGTCAAACCAGGAGGGTCAGAAAGTGGTAACTCATGCATGTAATCCCTGCATGGAAAAGCCCAAGTGGTGACCTATCCCTTTAATTCCAAAACTCCAGAGACAGAGATCTTTCTGTGTTTCTGGGAGTTCAAGGCCTACTGAATTAAAGTACAGATCTAACCTCAAAATGGTGTATGTTGCTCTAGAAGACCCTGCCCAGAAACAGCATCAGGCCATCTTGATAAGCACACCTTCTTTCTGTAGGCTGGGTTCATGAATGGACAGGACTACACTATCTATTCCACTAATATCCCTGCCGTCTTCTTTTCTCACCCCATCTCTGCAGCTCACTTTCTATGTGGCCTAATTTAATAATGTATTTTCTAAAAAAGGTATACTGAATATTCAATAAATGACCATCCCTCCTAAAAACTTGGGTTTTTAAGCCATCATGTTTAAGTGTGATATGAAATACACAATAAGGAGTGGAGAAAATACTAATGGGCTGGCTTTCCTTTCCCTTTGTCATTGCCTATATGGACACCATCATGTATCAGACAGCACTAAATTTGTAATAAAAATCGGTTTTAATTTTAAGTTTTATGATCTTGGGCTAATCAATACTCATTTTCAATGTCATCTCTCGGTAAATGGTGGCATGGAATGTTTATTAGATTTGGGTTGTTTTTGTTTTTTTGTTTTTTGGTAATGATTATAATATATCCATGGTGGATACCATTTAAAGTTCATACACTGTATTCTGAACTGCGTTTATCTATCAATTCAACCATATATAATCATTGCTTTTCTCATCTTAAAGAATAACAGAAAGGGTGGGGGTGGATAAGATAATTAAGTGCTTTGAATGTAAACACGAGGGCTTGAGATCAATCATCTAAAAAAAGCTCATCTTAGCTGCACATACTTACAACCCTAGCTTTGGGGACAAATAGACAGAAACATTTAAACATTTGAATATTTTCAGGCTTGATGGCCAGTCAGCCCAGGCAAGTCAGTAAGTTCCAGGTTTAATTGTAAACTGTGTCTCAAAGAACAAGGTTAAAGGGGACTAAGGAACACACTCAACATTGACTTCAGTCCTCTAGATGCAGATGTGAGTTCACACTAGCTCTCGAGCACACACACACACACACACACACACACACACACATACACACACACACACACACACACGTACTAAATTGAATTAAGATGGTTCCTGGTAGTGCAAGTAAAAGTGTTTTCTCTGGAGAAGAGAAAGAAGGAAGCAGCCAACAGAGAGACTCCTCAAAGCTTACTCATTTACTGAGTTTTAGGGAATAAAATAGCCAAGCTACTTTTATTCACCTCAAGCTTCCTACTTGTATTTGTGGCAGACTTCAACCAGTTGGAAGGATAGCTGCAACACATGAAGATTTATTTGTTGCTTCTGATAAAATAATGTTGTCAGCATTAATAGGTAATTACTTGCAATGTTGGCTTACATCCAAGTTCCTTCACTGGTTGGTACATTCCTTCAGCAAATATCAGCTAAGTACCTATTATGTGCAAAAAACTGTTATAGATGGAGATGATCTGTAGAAAAGACAAATATGATCCTTGTTCTCATTGTCTGGACAATAAAATGTTAAAGACAATAATTTGTGATAAGACTAAAGAGATCTACTGATTTCAGGGCTGAGGGGATGATGGCTGTGGTGAGTGAATGGGAAACAAGAAGCTCCCATGGGCTGGATGAATAGTGAGGAGACAGCTATGTGATGGTTTAGGAAGAGAACATTCAAAGTGGACAAACAGCAGATACAAAGCTCTGAGCATGGGATTCCTTCATGTCCATTGTGGTTTCCTAGGATACTCTAGGAGCATACATCTATGGAACTAATAAACATGGAATTATACAATGACTGAAAAACGCAGTGCTGCAAACATGTCTAGTCACCTGTGCTAGACAGACAGAATGAAGTAGATCCCTTCAGAAGCCAGTGCGTGAACAGTTACCTCATATTTCCCCATAAGAAAGCAAGTAATTCAGTTAGTACACTGAGTTCTGGTACAATGTGACACGAGGATTTCCCTTTCACACGGGAAGTACCACAAAAGCTGCAGTGATAAAGGGGTTCTGTGCACACATCTTCCTATATTCTCACACAGCGGCCCTGGCTGTGGTATTCTGTGTGAGTACGGAAATGATGTCTGTCTTCTACGCCCACTTGAGAGTACTGTGATACCATTGGCTTCAGTTGCTTTGCTCTCATCCCTACTCCAGTCTCCGGTCCTGCCCACCCAGGATGAGAACATAGAAACTCATGTTGGAAAACGTGACCTTTGTGATCCCCAGAACTAACTTTGCTCATCCTCTCTCAGTGAGTTTTGTTTTCTTCCCTGTACTGAGCCATGTTCCTATTTTTGCCACCAATATAAAAATTTACAGTTTCTTATTAACATAAGGCCTCACAGAAGTAGATAAATCAGAAAAATAGTCATTACTTTTTCCCCAGAAGTGAACCTCATTACTGTTTGCTACAGAAAAACACTGGGTAATTGAGGTGGCCCCGAAGTCTGGTCTTCTACAGGCATACCCATTTTGGCAAACAACCTTAGTAAAAATCTTTACTTTGTATGACAGTGGTTAGGGAGGAATAATTCTTTCCTTCATATTCTTTATTGTGAAGTGTTCTTCTGAGGACTATCTTCATTACCAAAATGCCATAGTGCATTTAAAGTTAATTTGATTCAGTGACAAAACTTAATGGCATCTCTCTCATACAAAGGGAATTAGACTTGCTGGGTGCATCATGCATTAGGGATAAGATAAACAGTTTGGAAAAGGATATGATATCACTCTTGTCTTTAGGAAAGCATTTCTCTGTCTTAGAGCTAATGCTCCAGGCAGAGGAAATGGGAAGGTGGGAAAAACATGGACCAGATCCAGAGGAGATAGTGACTTGTGGAGAATGAATGAGTCAACTGGCATGAGAGGGCGTGCTGCCAGTGATTGGGGCAGAGGGAAGAAAGCAAGCCATGGAGCTTTTAAACCCTCCCACTCCCACACTCATGGATACGCACCAGGCTTTGGGGGAACAGAAACAGTCCTAAGTGTCCTGACAGTGTAGCTGTGTTCCCTAAGGACCAAAGCATGGCTAGAAACAGGCTTGGCTCTGGAGGAGAACCCAACATACCAAAATCAGGGAGGAAAGAAAACACAAGACCTACTCAGCATTGTTCATTGTCCAAAAGTTGAGTCTTCTCTTTGAAAGAATGGGAAGGAAGAAATTGTCCCTGGAAGAAAAGCAATACGAAGCTAATAGTAATAATTTAGCTGTAAGTCTAAAGTTGCTTCTTTGGACTAGCTATAGGATGTTATCCTGTTAGTTGCTTTAGGGGATTCAAAGTCTCTGTATGTTGTGTGAACTATTTCAAGTTATACTATCCAGACACTGGAAAAGTTTCCCTGACACACCACTTCTGCACACCATTTTTCTTCCACATGCATCTGATATTTCCCCTTAACCTTTTATTGTCTCTGAATTCAAGGTTACATCTTCGATGTTAGAAAACTCTTTGAATTTATATTATATTTTCTATACAAAGGACATTAAAATTATTAAAGGACTTAATTTTAGTGCATATCAATTATATATAATAGGTTTTATTACAACATTCTATAATCTATATAATGTACTTTAGTCATACTCCTTACTACCTCCCACTATTTGCCATCACTTCCTTTCCCCAATTAAGTTCCACTTCTGTTTTCTGCCTTTTTTCCTGGATGTGAGACATAATGAGTTTTCTTAGGGGTGACTTCAGGGCTAGCATCTTAGCAGTTGCTACGTCACTAAAGAAACTATCTCTCCCACTCCATTGGCTATTATCTCTGTACGAATTCTCAAGGAGCGAGCCCCAGAGGCCCTCTCCTAAAGAATTGTTTAAATGTAATGTCACATCCTTTAAATAAAGATAAACAGTGATACACAACAAGAATTTGTTTGCCATATATAATAATTCAGTAGTGCATGTCCACACGAAATGAATAAATGAGCAAGGTAAGATATGGGTTGAGTCTTCCCCAAATTAATTCTGTCATCTAAAGCATTTAAAATGAGCACACAACATATTAGATGTAATTGTGCCATTTTTAAACAGTGTGTTTATTGATTCCCCTTCTTCTTCATTTCTTCCTCTTCCCTGCTACCCCACCCTCCTCCCTGCTACCCTACCCTCCTCCCTGCTACCCTACCCTCCTCCCTGCTACCC
>PVIH01022485.1:0-27047 GCA_004025045.1 Sigmodon hispidus | reverse complement strand
GTGGGACCATAGGACTGTCTGCTCCCTGCCCAGGGAGGGGATGGGGAGTTGCAGAGAAGAAAAATGACCAGATGTGGTGGGAGGGGGAAGAGACCTTGAATAAGGATATACAGGGATGGAAAAAAAAAGTCAGAGGGAAAGATGAACACAAAGAAAATATATGTGTAGCAATCTTATTTGTATTTCCACCCTTGATAAGTCATGCTTATGATTATTATCCTCTGTATAGTTATTGTTAACTCTTCCACATTTTAAATTCTTTTTACTGTGGTTTTTTTTTGATAAATACAAAATAAAGAAGGAAAAAAAATGAAAACAATAGTGTCTAAGATCAATTTAGTCAAACACTTGGCCACTGAACCACTGCTGGGCACTCACATCCATCCTTTTTAAGCCAAGTATCCAAAGTGTCCCCTTCCCAAATATTGCATTCCCAAAAGCCTAAGTAAAAGAACTAGGTATTTTCCTTTCTTCTCCTTTCTTCTTCCTCCTTACCTCTATTCTTATCAATTATTTTTATCTGTTCTTTTTTACTTCTCTCTCCCTCCTCCCAAACACACCTTCCTTCTTATTTAGAAAACCAAGAGTCTAGCCCAGCGTAATGCACAGCAGCAGAGCAGCTTGCATAAAAGCATAGTCACTGTGTCACTGCGTACACACACACACACACACACACACACACACACACACACACACACACAGAGGCAGCATGGGGCATGGCTGGCCAAGCTACACAATGCAGCTAAGAGAAAGAGGATTGAAACCTTATAGTCACTAAAATCAGGGAACTGCCTGTGTTACAGCTGACATGGCAATGTCAAGTCAAAAGACTGAAATAGTTATTGACTTTCAGAGCTACTCAGGATAGAGCTCTACAACATAAATGATACCCCATTAAGCATTAGCTTAATAGAGAATCCAAGAAAAATGCCAGTCCTTGATATCAAATACATTCAGATTTAAGAAGCTCCCTGTTCTAGAAGCTTCTGAACTAGAACTGACACAGTTACCCACTGGAAACAGAGACAGTAATGAAATGGTTATTCTTAGTGGCTATACAGCTTTCCCAGCAGAGGTCACTTCTTTATCTACAATGTGGAATAAGAAAAGGATACAAAAGCACCAATGATGAAAATGGGGCTGAAAACATGCTTCTGGAAGGTGAACAGTGCCAGTCCCATGTAGGAGAAGATGAAGTTCTCTGCCAGAAAGTGCAACACCTCAAAAAGCTGCATGAAGAAGGAAAGAGGCTGTGAACTCTACACTCCTCTTGCCGTGCTACCTGGTAGCCCATCAGGTTCAAGGGCCTCTCTTACCTGCTTGCTTCGACCTCTCGATTCTACTGACAGATTGTTATATGTATAATGAGCTTGTGTGATCCCACAGAAAAGGACAGCTACAACACCTGTCAAAAGAGTTTCTAGAAATCAGTGGGAAATAAGAGGCAAAAAAATTCTACTGATACAAAAATGTATGGCAGGAGAGCCTTGCATATCCCCCCTCCCCCATCTCTCTCTTCCCCTTCCTCTCTTACAGGCCCTGCTGAGCCCAGAAGTAAACCCACCTGTAAATCCACAGGCTTCAGCCAAAAGAAATGTGCTCCAGGACATTAGGAAAAAAAGTGCTGTCTCCAGCAGGGGGAAGCAGTGCAGCTTAGTAAACTTGGTCACGTCAGCACCAGGTTAAGGACAGCAGCTCTAGGCATGGCAGCTTGGACACTTGAGATCCCTATTCTTTTAGCCTGAGCCTCTTCTCTTAAGGGCCATCCATTCCCTATATCTCCTTAAAAAAGGGGTCTCATTTCTCTTTTTCAATGTTACAATGTCACAATGGAACTTAAAAACCCTGAACATGCAAAGCTGATACTCTACTACATTGCCACACATCCCTGACCAGGCATGCTTTGTTTGTTGTTTCTTTCTTCTTTTTGAGATAGGATTTTTTTTAATGTAGCCTTGGATGGCCTGAAACTCACTAGGTAAATTAGGTTGGACTCAAACTCATAGAGATTCACCACTCTCTACCTCCCAAGTGTTGGGATTAAAAGTATGCATTACACAGTTCAATTTTGTTCTTTCTTTTTAAAAATTGTATATTTTTATTGTATGTATATTAATGTTCTGCCTGCGTGTATGTCTGTGTGAGGGTGTCAGATCCCCTGTAAATAGGATTACAGACAGTTGTGAGCTGTCATGTGGGAGCTAGAAATTGAACCTGGGTCCTCTGAACAACAGCCAGAGCTCTTAGCCACTGAGCTGTCTCTCCAGCCCCAAGCTAAATGTTCAAGGAACAAAAATAAAAATATAAGCTTTCCAAGAGCTAGTGGTGTAGCTGAGTGGTAAGCACTTGTCTAGCATGTTTGCATTCCTGGATTTGATCATCCCACCACCAAACAAAATAAAAGAAACTTTACAGTGGAATACAGGTTACCAGAGCCAGAGCTAGAGTATAATTGTTGAATTCACACAGAATGTCTGAAATGAACAGCATTCCAGGAACAGGTAGTAGGAATGGCTAATCAACACTGTGAATATACTTAACAACTTAAAATTGTGTGTGTGTGTGTGTGTGTGTGTGTGTTTGTGTATTACACACATACCTGCTAAGAAGGCATGTAAAGGTCAGAGGACAACTTGTAAGGGAATAGTTTTCTTCTACCATGTGGGTTCTAAGGATCAAGCTCAAATCAACAGGCTTGCTAGCAAAAGCCCTCATCTGTTGATCCATCTTGTTGGCTCCTGTGCTTACTAACTTAAACTGTGTACTGAGGCAAATTTTAATATGTATTATTATGATTTTTAAAATTAATAACATAAGGAATGCAAAGCAATTGAATTGCATGCTTTAAATGGGTGAATTGTATAGAAAATGAATTGCTCTGATTCTATGAATAAATTTCTGGCTGCAGGCTTGACTGATAGGTTAGTTCTCATAGGGCTGGAAAGTCCTTAGGCAAAACTGGGAAGACAGGCTCTTAAGGCTCTGATCTCCATGGATCATTAAGGCCTGACCTATATATGGGACAGGGAAAAAACAAATCTGTAACTCCTGGAACAGCAACGAAGTGCTGGGGTCTCCTTTTGAGAACAGAAGGATTCTTCCTCCTACCACTGTCATTCAATACACCATCACTATAGAACCAACTCATAACTAAGCTCACTGAACAATTAAACCCTTAGTATCAGGGCCTTTAAACAAAGCTGTCTTGATTTGTGCCATCTCACATAGTAGCTGCTAGCTACCTGTGGCCTCACATTTACAATGTAGTTAGGCATAGCTAATGTTTTGCAAAGATGTAGTTAGGCATAGCTAATGTTTTGCAAAGATCAAAAGATGCATACCTCAAAGACTAAAACAAAAACCAAATAGTAAAAACTCTCACTAATAATTTTCCATATTATCTATACTGGTTGCATATAAAATGGATATGGTTGTATGATATTCATATTAGTAATGCCAATGAAAGAGGGTACTGTGATGGACAATCCAGCACATATGTAGGAGGACAACTGGCTCTTTCCATGTTTTTCTCTTTTTGTTTGGGTCTTTTAAACTAAATATCAGATCATCTTTTCCTCATGAAAGGCACACTGGAAATTCCACTGATTCTCACCAACAGCTTTGAATTAGTTATGGGTGCCTTAATGTTCATAGTCCCTGAATAGCAGACAGCACCAGTAGCCTGAAGCTAAATTGCTGCCTGACCAGTGGTCACTGACTGGAAGCCAAGACTCCTCTGGGCTCCACAATCTCTTCATCTCCTATAACTAGTGTTCTGACTGTGTTATAAGAAAGGGAGGGAAACACAAAACAAAATCTAGAGTTGAATTGCTCATCTTTAAAATTTTATTTAGTATATTTTATGTTTCATTGATTGTATTTCCTTTCTTCTTCATATTATCTTTTGACAGAATTAGTTTTACTTATTCTTTAACAAATTCACACATGCTAACAATGTATTTTGATCCTATGTACTCCAACTCACTACACCCCACTTCAGATACATCAACATATCTCTGCCTCCATTTCATTACCTCTTCTTTTGTAACTCTCAGAATCTAATTTCCCACTCTTCCTCAATTTCTTACTTAGGGACCCAATCACTGTGTCTGACCCAGCTGAGAAAGTGCCACATCTCAGGAGAACAATCAATTTAAGATTCTGATCTGAAAGGAGGAGCCAAGAACTTTCTCTTTGCAAACATAATATATATGTGTAGGCAGGGAAGGGCCAAAACTATTTTAAAAAAAGGATATTAAAGCAGTCACAACACCAGTTACAGCTCCCATGGTAAATGAGCCACTAAATATACCTAGAAAAATGCCAACTGACTTAAAAAAGGCAGCAGCATCAAAAGTGTGAGTATTTAGTCCTGCTGGCTGATAGGCAACAATAGACCTGGAGTTTAAAAAGAAAGAGAGAGAAAGTTTTGTTTTTGTTTTAGTGTTTTAATCACACTGCTTTTACACCATGACACATTAAACAGTCCCCTCCCTCCTTCACTATTTTATAGTTTTAGTTACCTGAGTTCGACCTCACTCTAAAAATATTAAGTAGAAAAATCCAGAAATAAATGATTTATAAGTCCTGAATTGTATACTGTTTTCAACAGCATGATGAAATCTCAATCCATCCAGATGGATCCTGCCCATGACATGAATCACTACTTTGATTAATGTATCCACATGGTATACATTACTTGACTTTTAGTCCCCTAGAAACTATTGCGGCTATCAGACTATAGCACTTATGTTCAAACAACCTTTATTTTACTTAATAATGTTTCCAAGAAGGAAGTGTAGTGTTGCTGAAAATTTGGATCTGCCAAGAGAAGTAATAAAATATTGCATGTTAGTAAAAAGCACAATATTTTGAGAGAAAGAGCAAGCTTGTTGCACAATTTTATTACGATTAAAACATTATTTAAATTGTTCTACTTTATTATTAGTTATTGCTAACTTTCTACTTATCTAATTTATATACTGAACTTTATTATATATTTGTATATATGTGAAAATCATAAACAGGGTTCAATATGGTTTGAAGCATCTAGTAGGGGTCTTAAATTGTATCCCTGGGGGATAAGTAGGCTCACTGTAACTGAAAATATCAAGAAACATATAGTCTATCGAGCACTGTCCAGAGCAAACACATTTAATTTAAACTTTAGCCACCATGCTATGCTGGCATCAGCATCCTGTATGCTGCTGAGGGACAAAACTAAAAACATTATCCCACACCACCCCCACCCCCTGCAGAAACAGTTACTTACGAGGATAGTACAATGGCAACGGCATCATTCAGGACACTCTCTCCAAACAGAAGAGCATAAAGATCCACATCTGCATGCAGTTCATTAAAGATTGCCAACACGGTCACTGAAAATGTAGGCCCAAAGCACAGAAATTACTTTTGGCCTCTGCCCTTAAACCACCGATTCCAGATTTATAGAGGATACTTGTATATTATATTGGATAAAGTGGCTTGGTAGCCAGCAATAGTCAAAGACAAATGGTCTGTCTGGTAAATGATAAAAAAGAAAATGATAAACTTCTAATCTACATGGTTTTTGATGTAATCATTGAGTCTGATTTGTCCATGACAAATTACCTGTAATTATACTTGTTAGGAAATAAATAATTGAAAAAGGATCTCCTACATAGCCCAGGCTGTCCCACAACTCACTGTCCTCCTGCTTCAGTCCCCTGAATGTTATGTTAGAGACAAATATCACCATGCCCGGTCCATAATTACACTTCCTTCAATTTTCACATTTCTGAAACATTTAAAAACCAACAATTCTCTGCTGGATCAGTAGTTCTGACACTTTCAACCTTAAAGTCTTTTATATTCTAAGACCTGTACTTCAAATAATAATATATATTTTATTGAATACAGCAGAAAAGTATTTGTGCATTTAAAATAATAAATTTTTATGTACTATCATGAAACATTTTAATAAACACTGTACTTTGTTAAATTAAAACCTGAAAAGAAGACCATTGTTCTACAGTTTTATAAACCTCTTTGAACTCTGGGGTTAACAGAAGACAGATGTTTCTCATAGCTGTTTCTATATCTAAGGGACAGATGCCTGTTCTTGTGCAGCCTCTGGAAGACCACACTGTACATGTGGAAGAGGTGAGAGGAAAAAAGAAAAATAAGGTATCACTGTTATGAAATCAGTTTTGGCCTTATGGGCCCCTGAATTGGTTTTGGGGACCCCCAGTACTCCCAGACCATATACACTCAGACTTACTGCTAGAATATGGTTTCTCAACGTTAGCCTTACTAGTGTTTGAGACCAGATAATGCCTTTGTTGTGGATGTTGACCTGTATAGCACAAGATGGTTAGCCATTTCTCTGGCCTCTGTCTGCAGAAGAGGATAAAGAAAGGAGGCCAGACACATGAAGCCAGCTTACCTCCACAAGGCAATGGACACACCACTGAAAACAAAGTAGTATGGTAGAAAGATGAAGGTTCCAGATGCCCAGCTAAGACAGAAATCATGTACCAGGTCATAGGTGGAAATTCAAAATAAACATTTATTTTTGTTCAGCCTGGTATCAGGTTTTTCTGGCATTTGTAGCCAAAAGTACTACTACTTATGGAATTAGAACACAAATCAAATGCTTAGTATAGTGAGAAATTATAAGCAAGTCAAGTTTCTTAGCACCAACCAATTCAAGAATTTTCCAGCCTCCTTCATGTGCAGGTCTCAATCTCAAACCCTGTTCACTCAAAAAAAAACTAGTATGAATTTTACAGTGACTCTTTATCCTTTCTTTATAGTTTAATATCCCAAATATACACTGACTGATACTATCATTTCATCCTGCCCATTTAAAAGAAAGTGAACCTTAAAAAATACCTCTTTCACTCTGCTAGGTTTCTTCTCTAACCCCTTCTGTGAGCTCTTTTCTCAAGGTGCCTTATCATTTAATTCTAGTGTTGAAATCTTCCAAGTATGGGGCATATACAGCTCTTTTTTAATGTTTATCACCTTTTTTGATTTCCAAACAGGACTTATCTGTGCAGTTTTGGCTATCTAGGCTGTCCTCAAGTTCACAGAGATGTGCCTGTCTCTGCCTCCCAAGTTCTGAGATTAAAGGTGTGCACCTGGCCATTGTTATTATTATTATTATTATTATTATTATTATTATTATTACTATTATTATTTTTTGAGATAGGGTCTCACTGTGTATACCTAGCTCACCTTAAATTCACAGAGATCCATCTGCCTGTCTCCTTGGATAAAGGCACGCATCACTATAACAAGTTGTCTATTACTTTCTTAATTTACCTTAGCATATTTTGAAATTTGAAGAAAGTTGTATCCTTTGAGAGGGAGTTGGATTTTCCTAGTCTGACTTCATAATTGTAGCTTTCTTATTCATGGGGTTAACTTCTTTTTTCTGATGTTTACATGCTATTCAATCTCAACCTGAATGTGTTGCTTAAATTTAATGAAGGTGTGCCAAGGTTAGTGTGTGGGCTCTATTTTCTGATGAAGTATTTGACTGAGAATGCCATCCATAGGCTCATGTATTCAAATACTTGGTACTTGATTCAATGGTTTGGGGGAGGTTATGGAACTTTTAGGAGGTGAAACCTAGCTGGGGTCTGCAAGTCACTGGGGGCTGCAAGCTTTCACTTCCTCTCCCTCTTCAACTTCCTGTGTGTAAATGAAAATGTGAAAAAAGAAACTTTGATTATCTAGCTTCCTGTTCCTGCTACCATGTCATGCATTCCCCACCATCAACAGGACTCTATCACTCTAGAATCATGCACAAAAATAAACTCTGTTTTCCTTATTTTACCTTTGGTCACTATAAACAACTAATCAATCTAATTTTGCAGGCAACTGTTAAAAATAGCCACTTCCCCCAATGCTTTCTGAGGTCCACTGACTCCAGCATCTTCCATCCCACCCCATCTAGAATTTAATCTGTCTTCCTCTTTTAATGACCTGTCAGTCAAAGTCAACAGCCCTAGGAGTTCCTCTTTGGGGAACGGATCAATTCTTGCAGGGGTATCTTTTATGGGTATTTATTTTTTTAAAAAAAATATTACTAGTTGGATATAGTGTTACATGTCTTTAATCCAAGCACTCAAGAGACAGATGCAGGTGGAACTCTGTGTGATAGAGGTCAACCTGGTCTACAATTTCAGGCCAACCAAGACTACATAGTAAGACTCTGTCTTAAATAAAACTACTATTTCTGTGTGTCACACAAATATGTAGAGGTTAGAAGACAATTTTATGAAGTCAGTTCTCTCCTCTCACCTTTATAAAGATTACAGGTTTTGAACTCCGGTTGTCAGACTTGAACAAGAGCTTTTACCCACTGCATCATCTTGATGGTCATTGGGGGGGGGTATTTCTGTGAGGTCCCATAACCCATATCATGTACACATCTGACTTCCTTCAGTCTCCATGTATTCAACAGTAAGTCTGAACATTGAATGTCTCTCTCAGTTTTGAGTGTCACCATATAGGTGAACAATATTTATTCTGAGTGTGGACCTTTACTTTGGTGTGTAAATACTAGAAGGAAATTTCTGGGTTTCATAGCAGTCAAAATGATTAGCACCCTCTCTTTTCCTCTGAAGAGATGCTACTTTTGTATCTAAGCGTTACTGTTCCTGATGGTATAGCCTGTTGTTTCGTTTATGTTTTTTTTCTTCTGCTGTCCTGCTTTCTCTATTCTTGTTAGAGACCAAAGGACATCTCAAATTGACAGTCCCTCTAACAATTTCCTTTACAAAAATTTTAATTCATTTATAAAAAGTAAACAACTACTTTGGATTTGAAGAATATCCTTTGTATCATTATATAAGCTAGTAGAAACAGGCTACATGCCTGTCCTCAATGTTTCTTTGAGGACACGTTCCTACAACAATGATGCTATCTCAAGACACAAAGTCAACTTCTTCCACTCAGCCTGATGGAACAGGTTATACAACAGGGAAATCTTTTGGGACAGTATTTTTGAAAAATTTGTATTCTATATAACTAATTACATGAACTGCATTTATGCAAAACTTTGGCTCTAGTAATATAGTACAAGAATTGTCTATTAAGTCCAGCTGTGGAGAAAAATTAACAATGATAATTACAAATGCTGAATATTTACCATGAAGAAAACAGCATGCTAAGCATTTTGCAATTTAATTCAGTTCTTGTAAAACCCTATCAAGAAGCTAATATTATTATTTCTCTCATTCAAGGGTAAGAAAACAAACTCTGTGCAATGCAGGGGCTGCTCTATATTTCAGTATGAAAATCCCCCAAATCTAAGTGATGATATAAAAGAAGTTTCATTCCTCAGTTATATCATATGCCCACTGTGGACTGCTATGGGTGAGGCTCTATCCATATTGGCTATATGGAGATTCAGGAACTCAAGACTGATAGAAGCAAATAAAAATGAACAATATCCAGGTTTGGCAATCTAGGACTAGGAGATCCAGGGCATCTGATTTTTTTTAATGTCTCCACAGACTTTATTTTATTTATTTTTTATGAAAAACAGTATTTAATTGGGACTTGCTTACATTTTCAGAGGCCTAGTACATTATTATCATGGAAGGGAGCATGGTGGTAGGCAGGTGTACTTCTGGAGAAGTAACTGAGAGATACATTCTGTTCCACAAAGAGAAAAAAAAGCCACTATATTTGACATGGGCTTTTGAAACTTCAAAGCTGACCCCCCACCCCCCGAGTGACACATTTCTCCCAACAAAGACACAAATCTTAATCCTTTGAGACCTACTAAATTTTGCAAATCTCTTGGGACGAATCATTTAAATATATAAGCCAAATATGTGAGGCCATTCTATCTCAAATCACCAAATTCTACTCTCTTGATCACATAGACTTGTAACTATCATAGAGAAAAAAATGCATTTAGTTCAACTTAAAAAGTCCCAATGGTCTATTACAGGATCAATATATTTTTTTTACCCTTATAAAATTTTATTATAATTGTGGATAAACAGGCTAACTTTAAACAATTTTGCACACTATCCAATGAGAATAATAGGATGAATGTTTAGAAAACAAATGGGCAACTAAGTGACATAAATGGGGGAAAGTTCAGTAAACAACAAAGTAAATCATTTAGGTTGTTCCTAGTAGCTATAAGGTTTTTTTTTTTTTTTTTACTACTACTACTACTACTTCTTCTTTTTCTTCTTCTTCTTCTTCTTCTTCTTCTTCTTCTTCTTCTTCTTCTTTCTTCTTCTTCTTCTTCCTCCACCTCCTCTTCCTCCTTCTTCTCCTCCTTTCACCCTCCTCCTCCTGCTCCTCTTCTTTCTTCTCCTTTTTAAAGTCCACTAATGAGTGAGTACATCCCCTGATTTTCTTTTGGGGATTGTGATACCTTGCTAAGGAGAATTTTCCCCAAATCCATCCATTTGCGTGAAAATTTAAAGATATATTTTTTTCTTACTGCTGAGTAGTATTCCATTGTGTAGATGTACCAGTTTGTTAATCCATTCTTCAGTTAAGGGGCATCTAGGTTGTTTCCAGGTTCTTGCTATTACAAATAATGCTGCTATGAACATAGCTGAGCTAAAGCTTTTGGAGTGTGAATGTGCCTCTTTAGGGTATATGCCCAGAAGTGGTATTGCTGGAACCTTGGGGAGACTGATTCCCAGTTTTCTAAGAAACAACCATACTGCATTCCAGAGTGGCTGAACAAACTTACACTCCCACCAACAATGGAGGAGTGTTCCCTTGCTCTGCAACCTCTCCAGCATAGGCTGTCATCTGTGTCTTTTATCTTAGCCAATCTGACAGGTGTAAGATGGTAGCTCAAAGTTGTTTTGATTTGCATTTCTCTCATGGCTAAAGATGTTTCAGACATTTGTAATTCTTCTGCTGAGAATTCCTTTTAGTTCTGAACCCCATTTTTTGATTGGGTTATTCAAGGTTTTGGTCTCTAGATTCTTGAGTTCTCTATATATTATACAGATAAGTCCTCTGTCACTTGTAGGGTTGGTAAAAATCTTTTCACATTCTGTAGGCTGTCATTTTGTCTTATAAACTATGTCCTTGGCTTTACAGAAGTTTCTCAATTTCAGGAGGTCCCGCTTATTGATTGTTGTTCTTAGTGTCTGTACCACTGGTGTTATATTTAGGAAGTGGTCACCGGTGCCAATGTGTTGGAGGGTATTTCCCACTTTCTTTTCTATCAGGCTCAGTGTGGCTGAGTTTCTGTTGAGGTCTTTGATCCACTTGGATTTCAGTTTTATGCAGGGTGACAAGTTTGGATCTATTTGCATTTTTCTACACACTAGTATCTAGCTATGCCAACACCATTTGTTAAAGGTACTATCATTTTTCCATTGAGTATTTTGGGCCTCTTTGTCAAAGATCAGGTGTTCATAAGTTTTGGGGTTAATATTGGGATCTTAAATTCAATTCCACTGATCCACAAGTCTGTTTTTATGCCAGTACCAGGCTGTTTTTATTACTGTAACTCTATAGTATAGCTTGAAGTCAGAGATGGTGATACTTCCTGAGGCTCCTTTGTTGGGCAAAATTGTTTTGGCAATCCTGGCTTTCCTGTTCTCTCAAATAAAATTGAGTATTGTTCTTTCGAGGTCTGTAAAAAAATTGTGTTGGGATTTTGATGGGTATTGCATTTAATCTGTAGATTGCTTTTGTAAGATTGCCATTTTTACTATGTTGATGCTACATATCCAGGAGCATGGGAGATCTTTCCATTTTCTGATATTGCCTTCAATTTCTTTCTTCAGAGATTTAAAGATTTTTTTTCAAATAGATCTGTTATTTCTTTGGTTATAGTTACTCCGAGTTATTGAATGCTATTTGCAGCTAATATAAAGGGTAATGTTTCCCTTATTTCTTTCTCATCCCTTTTATCTTTTGTGTATAGTAGGATTACTGACTTCTTTCAGTTAATCTTGTATCCTGCTACATTGCTGAAGGTGTTTATTAGCTGTAGGAGTTTCCTGGTAGAATTGTGTGGATCACTTATGTATACAATCATGTCATTTGCAAATAGAGATAGTTTCACTTCTTCTTTTCCAATTTGTATCCACTTAATCACCTTTTGTTCTCTTATTGCTTTAGCTAAAACTTCGAGAACTATATTGGGGAGAGGGGACAGCCTTGCCTAGTTCCTGATTTTAGTGGGATTGCTTTCACTTTTTTTCAATTTAGTTTGATGTTGGCCGTCGGCTTCTTGTAAATCGCCTTTATTATATTTAGATATTTTTCCTGTATTCCTGATCTCCGCAGGACTTTTATCATAAAGGAGTGTTGGATTTTGTCAAAGGCTCTTTCAGCATCTAAGGATATAATCATGTGGTTTTTTTCCTTCAGTTTGTTTATATGATAGATGACATTTATGGTTTTTCATATGTTGAACCATCCCTGCATTTCTGGGATGAGGCCTACTTGATTGTGGTGGATGACATTTTTATATGTTGTTGTATACAGTTTGCCAGAATTTTGTTGAGAATTTTTGCATCAATATTCATGAGGAAAATTGGTCTGTAATTCTCTTTCTTTGTTGCATCTTTGAGTGGCTTGGGTATTAGGATAATTGTGGCCTCATTAAAAAGTTTGGCAATATTCCTTCACTTTCTATTATATGAAACAGTTTAAGGAGTATTGGTAGTAATTAATCTTTGAATGTCTGATAGAATTCTGCACTGAAACCATCTGGACCTAGGGTTTTTTTACTTGGGAGGCTCTTAATGACACCTTCAATTTCCTTCAGGGTTACAGGTCTGTTTAGGTTTTAATCTGATCTTGATTTAATTTTGTTAAATGATACCTGTCCAAAAAGCTGTCTATTTCTTGTAAGTTATCCACTTTTGTGAAGTATACATTTTCAAAGTATGACCTGATCATTCTGTGGATTTCCTGGGGTCTATTGGTATGTCCCCCTTTTCATTTCTGATTTTGTTAATTTGGATACTTTCTCTCTGCTTTTTCATTAGTTTGGATAAGGGTTTATCAATCTTATTGACTTTATCAAAGAACCAACTCTTCGATTCATCTATTCTTTGTATTGTTCTTTTTGTTTCAATTGTATTGATTTTAGGTCTAAGTTTGATTATTTCCTGCCATCTACTCTTTCTAGATGAGTTTGTTTCTAATTGTTCTAAGGTTTTCATCTGTGCTGTTAGTTCTCTAGTGTGAGATTTCTCTAGGTTTTTCATATATGCATCTAGTGCTATGAATCTTCCCCTTAAGACTCCTTTTATTGCGTCCCGTAAGTTTGGGTACGTTGTGGATTCATTTTTGTTAAATTCTAGGAAGACTTTTCTTTCTTAATTTCTTCCTTGACCCAGAGGTGGTTCAGTTGATTGATGTTTAGTTTCCATGAGATGGTAGGCTTTCTGTCTGTGATTTTTGATGTTGAACTCTAACTTTAGGCCATTGTAGTCTGATATACTACAAGGGATTATTTCCATTTTTTGTATCTGTTTATATTTGCTTTATGAACAATTATGTAGCCAATTTTAGAGAAAGTTCCATGTGGTGCTGAGAAATATTTATATTCATTTGAGTTTGGTTGGAAGCTTCTGTAATCATCTATTAAATCGATTTGCATCATAATCTCTGTTAGAGTCCTTATTTCTCTGTTGAGTCTCTGTCTGGTTGACCTATCCGAGGGGAAAGTAGGGTATTGAAGTCTCCCACTATTGGGGTATGAGAATTGATGTGGCATTTGAGCTTTAGTAGTGTTTCTTTTACATAGGTAGGTGCCCTTATATTAGGGGCATAAATATTCAGGATTGAGATTTCATCTTGATCAATTTTTCCTGAGATGAGTAACTAATGTCTATCCTGGTCTCTTTTATTTGATTTTAGTTTGAAGTCTACTTTGTTAGATATTAGGATGGCAACACTAGCTTGTTTCTTGGGGCCATTTGCTTGGAAAATCTTTTCCCAACCCTTTACTCCGGGTCTGCGTCTGTCTTTGTGGTTGAGGTGTGTTTCTGTATGCAGCAGAAGGATGGCTACTGTTTCTGTATCCATCGTGTTAGTGTTTGCCTTTTTATAGGTGAGTTGAGTCCATTGATATTAAGGGATATAAGTGAACACTGATTGATATTCCCTGATATTTTTGGTGGTAGCTTGTATGTATTTCCTTTATCTGGGCTCTTCTTCTTTGGGATTCTCAATTGTTTGTGGTTTCATGGATGTATCTGGGATCCTTAGGTTGGAGTTTTCCCTCTAATGCTTTCTGGATGCCCGGATTGGTAGATAGGTATTGTTTCAGTCTGACTTTGTCATGAAATATCTCGTTTACCTCATCTATGGTGATTGATAGTTTTGTTGGTACTATCAATAGTATAGTAGTATAGTATATACTATACTACTATATATATTATATACTATATATAGTATAGTAGTCTAGTTTGGCAGCCATGCTCTTTTAGTGTGTAAAACTTCTGACCAGGACCTTCTTGCTTTCATTGTTTCCATTGAATAGTCAGTTGTTATTCTGATGGGTCTGCCTTTGTAGGTAAGTTGGCCCTTTTCTTTTGTAGCTCTTAAATTTTTTTCTGTGTTCTGTAAGTTTTGTGGCTTATTATGTGGAGAGCAGATTTTTGGGGGGGGTCAGATCTATTTGGTGTCCTATAAGCTTCTTGTATCTTTATAGACATTTCCCTTTTTAGGTTGGAAAAGTTTTCTTCTATGATTTTATTGAATACATTATCTGTGCCTTTGAGATAGTATTCTTCTTCTTCTATTCCTATTATTCTCAGGTTAGGTCTTTTCATGGTGGCCCAAATTTCCTCAACATTTTGTGTTATGGCTTTTTTGTTTTTAGTGTTTTGTTTGACTGATGTATCTATTTCTGCTATTGAGTCTTCCACTCCAGAGATTCCCTGTTCCATCTCTTGAGTTCTATTGGTTATGCTTGTATCTGTAGTTCCAGTTCTTTTCTTCAGATTTTCTATTTACACCTTTGCCTCATTTTGTGCCTTTTTTCTTACTTCTATTTCAATTTTAGAATCTGGAATGTTTCTTCCATATTTTGGCTCTCCTTTTCTTGATTTTCTTGGTTTTCTTTCAAGGATTTTTTCGTCTCTTCCAATTTTTTGTTTGTATTTTCTTCTATTTCTTTAAAGGAAATTTTTTATATTGTCTTTTAAGACTTCTATAATCTTCATAAAGGTGTTTTTGCTGTTGTTTCCTTCTGTTTCTTTTTCATTGCTCTGTTCAGGTCTTAGTGTTGTAGAACCACCAATTTCTTCTGGTGTTGCCTTGTTGTTCTTTATATTGTTATATGTACTCTTGCACTGGTGCCTGCCCATGGCTTCAGTGATTTACTCTTAGTCATATCTTAGTCAGTTGTGGATAGAAGGCTTGTGTGTCTCCTGTCTTCTCTGAGTAAAGAGTCTGAATGATGTCTGACTTTGCTCTGGACAAGGGTCTGAGTTTCAAAGGTGCTGAAGCAGTTTGTCCTCGTGGCAGGGCCTGGCTGTGGGAGGTCCCTTCAGTTAGGGGTCACTGGTGGAGGCCCCTCCCAGCCAAAGTGTAGGGTCTGTCTGCTAGCAAGAGTCTGAGATCAGAACCTTGCCTGTAACCCCGGCCCTGGAGAGGGATTCTCCAGATGGGCAGCCCCATAGCTGGAATCTGCTCACCTCTGATTCCACTCTGGACATGGGTCTGAGTTTCAAAGGCAACAGTCCGTCTCTCAGCTTTTTCTTTAATAAGATTTATTTATTATGTAAACAGTGCTCTGTCTGCATACATGTGTACATGCCAGGAAAGGGTACAAGATCTCATTACAGATATCTGTGACCCACCATGTGGTTGCTGGGAATTCAACTCAGGACCTCTGGAAGAGCAGCCAGTGCTCTTAACCTCTGAGCCATCTCTCCAGCCCTGAAAGCTCACATTTTAAACCACAAGCACAGAGAGTAAACAATGACATGAGATAATCTCTCACACCCCACCTCCAGTGATACACTTCCTCAAACAAGGCCACATTCCAAAGTTTTTCCAAACACCACCACCAAATGAGGCAACACATTCAAGTGTCTGAGAATCTGGGGGACATCTTATTCAAACCACCACAGAAAGTAAACATACTTCTCTTAGAAAGTCTAAGTCTGTTAGCTCTAACTACTATTTACTTCTTCCTTCCTCTGTTAATGCCACAATCTCTCACCTGCAGCAAAAGTCAATGACAGTTAAGAACTTTAAAAGGTTTAAATGATATAGTTACATAATGATCAAGTCAAATGTCTAATTACCTGGGTCAGTGGCAGAAATAATTGCTCCAAAAAAGAGACAATCTGTGTAGTAAAATTTATCAGAGAGCTGGCCCACAATCTTCATGAGTTTCACCACCCCATACATAAGATTTCTGTAAGAAGATAGGTAAACAGTGTCAGGAGAAAATCTTGCTGACAGATAAACAGTACTGAAAGGGGCAGGAGGGGGAAGGGAGTTTGAACAAGGGTATACATAGATAAAAAAAATAACTTAATTCATCATCATAATCATAATAATAACAATAATAATAAAAGACCAAAAAAATCAGATAGTTGGCCCATAATCTTCATGAGTTTCCCCACCCCATATCTAAGATTTCTATAAGATGACAGGTGTCAGGAGAAAATCTTGCTGACAGATAAACAGTAATAGAATGCTATTAGGACATTCTGCTTTAAGGCAGACTCAGGAAAACAATACACAGCTTTTATGGTTGGACACTTACCAGGAACCTAGACAAATAAAACTTTAGCACCAAGAAATGATTTGTAGTTATTATCTTGCAGAAACATCTGAATATTTCTTTTTATTATTGTTTATTTTTTGTGTGTGTAGAATGACCTGGCCTTGACTTGCTATATAGCAGAGGATGACTATAAACTTCTGATCCACTCAAGGATAGCCATGAACTTCTGATCCCTTTGCCTCTGCTTTCCAAGTACTGGAATTACAGATATACAACACTACCACCCAAAGCTTTGTGCATATTAGGTAAACTGTATCAACTGAGTTATACCCTCAGCTCCTGGATATCTCATTCTTGAAAGTTGTTCTCATTACAACTATATCAGCCCTGATGAGTCATGAAGCTAAAGTTAAGCAACTGGGTAATAGAGGAGAATGGAAGATAGAGCCTGAAATAATATATAGTAAATCACCACAAATGTAGACTTATAAGATAGTATATGACTTGAAAGTCATAAAAATGAGAGGGTGGATGAAGCTGGAGAGATCAATATTCATAATATCTTCATCAAGAAGTAGTACAAAGTAGGTAAATTTACAAGCCTTTTGAAATGTCCTAGTAGATCACAAGTGTCCCCACTGACACCTGGCCTCTTGTTTTCCTTGGATGAGGCAGGCTATCTATAGGCTACTTCATATTGGGCAGAATGTGATATGGTCTAACAGAAACCACCAAGTTCATTATTTTAGCTTTTCTGGAATACACTTCCTATGTGGCAGATTATAATTGGAAACAACAATGAGTGTTGAAAAACAGCCTACCATAAATTACATATGTGTGCATCTATCTGTGTGCAAGTGCAAGGGTTAAAAAATATAAATAACATATAATTATTTCCCTGTACACTAGAGCCAACAATTTAATGAGATTTTGTGGTAGTAAGAACTATATCACTGTCTTCCCTTATATCTTTAGTGACTAGAACAGTGGATTTAGTGACTGGGGTGAAAGAATTGTTTGCAGTGCAGAATGGAATCCTTATGCTTACTGCTTGCCTACTGTGTGCCCAGGTGTTGCTCCAATCAGCTCAAATCCAGTCCATGAAAGTTCTATGGAACAGATCTGATTTGTTTTTCACTGCTTATCAATATTTTCTTTAATGTTGATACCTTGCAAATATTTCTTGAAAGTAGACTTTCTTCTCCACTCCATTTTACTAAACTCCTAGACCTAGGAGGTACTTTTCTATCTGGCAACCTTGCCCCCATCTTGTTACCCATCATCATTAATATATGCCAGGGAAAGTGGTGTTCTTCAGTGATCTGTTACCTCATTAAAGAGAAACTCCAAGACTCACCTTTTAAAAAATAGAAGATCCTTGCCTTTATCTCCAGATTTCCAACTAATTTTTTAAGTAAAAGTCATTCAGATTTGCATGTATATTCTTTTAAATGTCACCTTTCTATTCTAAAATCCCATCCAAGCTATCACATGGCATTTACTCATTAAATCTCATGGTCTCCCTTTGGTTGTGACAGTTTCTCAACCACTGCCTGATTTTTATAACCTAGACAATTTTGAACAATGATGGTCAGAAAGTTTACAGAATATTTTTCAGTTAAGATTTGTCTGGTTTTTTTCTACAGACAAAGGTGATGTGTATTGGGTAAAAAACCAGGCAGAAAAAGTACCCTTCTTATCACAAATCTCAAGGATATATCATATCAACAAAGTTTGTTGTGTCTTTCATGTCCTCTACTTTTCAGGTACTCTCTTCTTCCCCTACTTTCTGTACCATACTTTTTGTAAGAAGCTACAACATACAGGCCACACTCAAAGCTAAGCTGGAATGAAGATCTGGGGATGGTATGACTAAGTCCTACCACTTTTAAGGGGATGTATCTATAACACTTATGTACAGGTTAGCACACAAAATGTGTCTCTTCTCGTTTATTTCTTCATTAAATGATCTTTCTATATGTAGACTCAAGAATATTTATTTTATACTCTATATAATAATCTAATGAAAAGTTATTTATTTGGATGCGTTTCAGCCACTTATGGGTTCGGGCTATGCTAAGAACTTCAAGGTTGGCTTTTGGGTTCCTTTGACATGTCTTGCATCTTTATGGTTATCTATCTTTTCAACATTTGCTTACTTTCTGGTATTAAAAGATGCTCTATCATAATGTAAATTTTCTGTTCAAACCCTTGAATAAAAAAATACTGGTTCTTTTTTAATTAGAGAATGCTATATGAAATTATAATCTAGTAATTTTAGTTCAGTTTAATTATTTTCAATTTAAATGCGATTCCCACATGTAGCTAGCAACCACCATCTCTATCCTAACTGCTATCTTCACACATATTAAAATATTGCTTCATATATTATATTGGTGAATCTCATTCCTTTGAGTAGTATGTTAGACTGTTATACAACAAAGAATCACTTACCCAATAATAAAGCAGGACACAGCTGTCCCCAAAAATGCATAGGCCAGAATCGATCCAAGATTTCTGAAAAAGTGTCTCTGAATAAAAAAAAGGAGGGATTATAGTAATTGTTGGTAGCAAGTCAAAAAAAAACATATAAACAAAAACATCACATTAAAAGCCCCTAAAACCTAATATGCTGTACTGTTTATACATCTAGTAATATCAGGAAAAATTCCTAAATGATGTTATTAAGCCTTAGACATCATGGTTTTAAAATATCCTCTGCACTGTCAAGCACTGATCAAGTTGCCAAGAACCTCATAAATTTCAGACATAATAATTCTGGCTAATTAAAATGAACTATATTAAGTGTATGTATGTGCACACACATTACTTATACATGTATTATACTTGACTCTGCCTTAAGGTATATAATGCAATTATATTTTTAGACTGGACACAAACAAGCTTATCCCATGGTCCTGCTAGTTTACTTCCTGCTCTAATGGGATCTTAGAAGATCATTAAAGTTTTTAAGTCTGAAACAAATGCGAAAGTATTATCTGAGAAATTTTTTACTTAATTTGATAGCAGAAAGCAGACTCCTAAATATATGCCCATGGGACTTGAGATATTCCCTTATATTCATCTGGCTTACTCGTTGGAGCCTGAAAAAGATGAACAATAAAGACAATAATGGAGAAATGAGAATGGTAATGAGTTTAATTAAAGATGGACAAGTTTGTATAGAACAAAAACTTATAACCAATGTTAAGGTGTAGTGATCATTCAGAAAGTTACAAGATTATAATATCCCTTTAATGAGGTTCTGCATATTCAAAGTTACCTTCAAAATTAACACCATAAACACATATGCACTCATTCACTTCTTACAGGTCATCAGGTCCATGGGGTGTCCTGATGCTGGGGAAGGTTATGCCTGTTAAGGTCTTTTAGCAACAGGAAAAAGCAACTCCTAGTTGAGGTTCAGAACTACTTAATAAAAGTAGACAAACAAAATCCTCCAAACACCCTTTTAAACAAGGATTATCAAAAACCATAGTCATTGTTTTTAAAGGTATCAAAAACCCAGTATGCCAGCTGAGCATCAGAAAAAGAGAACACAGCATCAGGCTATATGAGCAAAGGGCTGCTGTTGTCTTCTGCCATGTGTCTCACAAGGTCCAAGACCCTGAGACCTACTCAGAAGAGAATCCTTCAAGGGCATGTCATGCCAACAGTCACCACATGAAGATATTACCTGATTATCATGAAATATTATACTTAACTCTTCCTTTTTAAGATTTATTTTATTTATTCATTATGTATACAGTGTTTTTCTTGATGTACACAATATTCTGCCTGCATATAACCCTGCAAGCCAGATTAGGGCACCAGATCTCACTACACATGGTTTTGAGCTACTATATGGTTGCTGGAAATTAAAATCAGGACCTCTGGAAGAACACCCAGTGCTTTTAATCTCTGAGCCATCTCTCCAGCCCTTAAGTCTTTTTTTAAAGGTATTACATTTATACAGCAAGATTTGGGGGTAGAAGTTAGATTTCAAAAATACCAACAACTGCAATTCCCATTAAATCTCCACTGAAGAGGCTGATTAAATTGTTCCGTGGGTTTCAGCATTTTCTATCAATCCTGACGACCTAAGTTCAATTTCTGAGAACTCCACTGTTTAAAGAAAGAACTGACACCACCACGGTCCCTACAAGTTGTCCTCTGGCTTCTATATGTATATTGTGTCATGTATGCATTCACAAATACACATGCAGGCAGGCATCCAAAATGAAAACAAAGTATAATAACTTTTTTCTTTTCATTTCTCCAGATTGAATTTCTCTGTGTAATGACATGGTTGTCCAGGAACTCAACTCAAACTCACAGAGATCCACCTGCTTCTGCTTCTGGGATTAAAGGCTTATGCCACCACCACTGGGCTATAGTGATTTTTTAAAGTTCTATATAAGACCTTATATGGGGAAATGCTAGGACCAACAACATTCAGATGACATATCCAGATATAAATTGTAATCTCACATGCACTTGTGCTTGTACTCAATGTTGGAATGTCTAAAAATGGAGCTGTGTGACAAGAATTCTGAGAACTTGTGAGATAACCCCAAGAAAACAGGACAAGAATCTTGTGACCTCTGTTCCTTCTAAACATTGATTTGTTCTTATAATGTGTTTTTGTGTTCCTCTCAGGTGTAGTTAAATAGGAGTAGGTTTACTTCAGATTATCCATTACCTTACTTTTTGTTATTCAAAAAATGTTTCCAGGATGGTCTATCCTTGAGTTTGTATATAGCTTGAAGTCATGTGAACTTTGCTCATATGACCTTGTTTAACTGTCTTTGTTAAGGTTATGATTGCTGTGATGAAACACCAGGACCAAAGCAATTTGGGGAGGAAAGGGTTTATTTTGCTTGCTGTTCCATATAATAGTTTATCATCAAAAGTAGTTAGGACAGAAACTCAAATAGGGCAGTATCCTGAGGGCAGGAATTAATGCAGAAGTCATGGAAGGGTAACGCTTACTGGCTTGCTCCTCATGGCTTTCTCAGCATGATTTCTTAGATAATCCAGGACCATCAGCCAGCCAGGGGATGGCACCACCCATCAATCACTAATTAAGAAAATGCTGGATCTTACGGGGGGGGGGGGGGGAGAGGAGTTCACATTTTCTCACCTGAGGTTCCCTCCTTTCAGATAACTCTAACTTGTGTCAAGTTAACATAATAACACATTAACCCTCAGAATATAAATTATCTGATACTCTAAATAAAGTTGGCTATTGCATGAGACTTTAGTCTGTCTCATTCTTTCGGCTCCATTATCCCAGGTTCACATTGCCAACTAGAGCAGGGATACTCGGCTTTCTTTGGGGCAATTATTCCCAGGGCTAATAGAAACAAGATTAGATAAATTCATATTTATGAAATTAACTAAAGCACAAAAATCAGAAATGTAAATCTACAAAAATACATTCATAATATATTCCAGAATTTCTATCTTCTCCCCACCATACACAAATTGTTCATTTTTTCTGAACTAAGTTTTATTTTGAAAAGATATGTCACTTGGCTTGCATATTATATCAGTACTTAAATGCACATTTCATAATACACAAAGTACTTTCATATATACTAGCTCATCTAATCTCAGAGCAACCTAGTGGGGTTTCATTCTAATTTGCTTGCTTGCTTGCTTGCTTGCTTGATTTTAGCCATAATGGAGATTGACTTAGGATCTTGTGTATGTTAGATTAGTGTTTTACCAATAACCTAAATTATCACTTGTTTTGTTCTTTAGACAGAGGGATTCACCCAGTATCCCAGGTTGCTTTTAAACTTGTGGAAGTCCTCTTGCTTTAACCTCCCCAGGGGTGGGATTATAGGCATGAGCTGCCATATCTAGCCCTTGAACCATCTTACATGAGAAAAATCTAAGGTTCTATGACATGGTTTACCAAACTATGGCCAGGAACTGGAGACCCAGTCTCTAGGTTTTAGATCCATTACTTTCTCAATTTCCACCACTCTGCTTTGTGAGGACAAAGGAAGGACATGAGTATTGAATTAAGCACTAGACCTTTCTCCCTACTTTTATGTGTCTATAATATAGTCATGATTTGCCCCTACTCTTCTTTCTCAGGCACAGAATGACAAGCAGAGAAAAAAAGGAGATCATGGATAGTGTCATGCCCATATAAAGCCTTCAAGAATCTAAGCACAGCACAGACCAAAATGTGGTTCACTTTTGGTGAAATCTACTGGACATCCCAATTAGAATGTACCATTCTTAGCCTTCTATTCCTACTGATGGGGAAGCAATTCTCTCCCAATCCTGTCATCTGTGATGTGTGCATGTGTGCATATGGGTATGTGAGATGGTCACAAAAAAGCTGTCTATATAATTTTCCAATACTAGTGCCCTATAAACAAACTGAAAGCAGTGGCCCAAAAGCAAGGGAAAATCCAATAGTAATTTTTTCAAGGTAGAAAACAGAAGTATATAGAACATGCATGTGGGGGCTGGAGAGATGCCTCAGAGGTTAAGAGCACTGACTGTCCTTCCAAAGGTCCTGAATTCAATTCCCAGCAACCACATAGTGGCTCACAACCATGCATAATGAGATCTGGTGCCCTCTTCTGTATACTGTATCCTTAATAAATAAATATTAAAACAAGAACATACATGCATCAAATGATCTAAATGTATCTACTAATATACTAATCTACCATTGATTAAAGATAAAATATTCATCCATCAAACAACAATAGGTACAATCAGAGATGGTATGTACAGTATCAACCACCTATCTGGTGATTTAGTAAGAATTGTTTAAAAAAAGAAAGACACTAATGGTTGATAACACAGAATACTAGAGTGTCAAAAGCAAATTAAACTAGTAACAGGGAAATCTTGTTATTTGAGTTTGTTTTAAGAAAACCGAGCTGATGAAGGGAAGATTCTACCAAAATATTTTTCAACCATTAGAGGGACTTTCATAACCTATGATTTGCTTTCATTTTAAAGCAACCATGACTTTGATTGTACTACATTATTTAAAATAAATTATTTATCACTCATTTGATCCAAAGGAGAGTTCCCAAATTTTCCTTCAAAGGAAAAAAATGATATTGTACTTATAATAACCATTTACTATTTATTGTGTGTCGGTAAATGATGCAAAGATTCATATTACTTTGGGAACTATATAAATAATTTAGAAAAATTGTATGTTTGGAATGTTTTATATGGAAAACCTACATCTATAGCCAGTGTAGCACAAAGAAACAACCCTGGACCTGGAGTTGGACAGAGAAGGCCTATCTTTGATTTAGTTCTGCATTGACTGCATACTCTCACCTGCAACATTAATCATTCTGAGTGTTCTCAACATCGATGAATTGCAGGACCCTTTCTATATTCTGAAATGTATGTGTAGAAGCACACAGCCTCCTGTTCTTCAAGTATCCAGCAGTCCACGCGTCTCATGTTCCTCTCCTGTCCTGGAGTGATGCAGCAAAGAGGGTTTATTTGATCTATGAAAGGGAACACTGGTTTGACCTTGACTTGAAGTCTTAACCTTTTTGTGCTCAGCAGGATGACTATTCTTGTTCCTTCAGTCTCCATACAGTGAGCAAGAAAAAGGCAGCCTTTATCCTCCTGCACAGTGGTTTCTAGGATCTCTCCATTTCAACCTCCTTACCTTTGAATGACTGGGCTGGTAGCTAAAAGGCTATTGTCTTTTCATTTTCAATTCATGAAGTACTTATGGAGTATCACTACTAACAGCTAAACTTCATACTCCAATAGGTTTTACAGGGACCCTAAATCATAAATTAATTGTTGAATCATGAGTTAACTCCTTGTGTATACATTCAACCATCATTATTTTCTTACAGTTTCCATGAAAATTCATATAGTTACATAAACAGAAATAAAAATGTTGAGTAACTGTACCTAGCTGATGCTCCATAAATGGTTTAAAACCAAGGAGCGCCCTTCACAGAAAATCCAGTCTATTGAGAAGGGAATTGAAAAGTGTTATGTTTTCTATTTTCTAAAAGAGCTTCTGTAGAGACAGTTTTATTTCATCTTTAATTGATTGGCAGTCTTCACCAATGAAGCCATGTAGATTTGTAGTAGGTTATTAATTAATTCAGTTTTTGTTTAATACAGAGCTGTCTACATTTTATACATCATCTCTGGTCAGTTTTATTAATTTATGAATCTTTCCATTTCACTTGTCTGATTTACTAGTACAAGTGTTAGGAATATGCCTTAGTCTATAAAGTAAAAATCTCTTGCTTTTCTAGCACAGTACCTGAACACACATGAAAAATCTAGACACAGCTGTGTCTTCCTGTAACCCCAGCATTGGGAGGCAGAAGAAAGGTGGCTCATGAGATCTTGCTGGTCAGCCATCCTAGCCAAACTGACTTGCTGATTCTGTGAAAAACCCTATCTCAATGCAATAAGACAGAGAGCAACAGAAGGAAACATCTGACATCCTCTTCTGGCCTCTGCATGCGTGCCAACAGGTACATATACCTGCACACTAATGTATATACACCACATACTACACACACATACACACACACACACATACACACACACACACACACACACACACACACACACACACACGAGAAAAACAAAAAGCCAAGGTGGGCATGGTGGTGCACACTTGAAATCCCACTGCTGAGCAGGTTGATGAAAACAGATGCCTGAAACTCTCTAACCAACTAGCCTACTTAACGCTTCAGGCCAGTAAAAGACCCTGTCTCAAAATAATGAGGTGTATGGTGCCTGAAGAATCACACCTGAGATTGACTTCTCCCTCCCCATACAGTTTACTCATTTATTACTGGTTGATTAGCTGAATATTCTATAGTGATACCCTCCCTCTCTTATGTTACTAATACAGTTTTCCCAATTAAATTTCTCCATTTAGAAGTCATTTTCTATTTCATAAAAGGTATTATATTTACTGTCAACCAAAATCTCTATTTTGTAGACCTGGGAGATGTCTTGAGTCTGCCTTTGGAGTTGAAATAGTCTGTTATTCTAGGAAGGTCCAAAAGGGAGGTAATCTTCACACAATATCCCCATAATAAAAAGAGAGATATCTATCTATGTTTTATAAATTTATTTGGTTTTTTAAATAAACAGCTTTATTTAAAACAGTTTAGGCTTAAGGTGCTGTCAAGTTCAATGATCTTCAATAACTTCTTTGTTTTTTGCATTAACAATGGACTTACTGAAGTTGCAAGACAATATAGAAAGGGTTTAGGTGCTTTTCATCCATTTTCCCCCACTGATTGCATCATATGTAACTATAGAAACGTATCCAAACTCAGGAAACTGACACAGATAGAATGTCACTGTCATTTTATCACATATGTAGATTATATAACTATTGCCACAGTCAAGATGCAGAAGTGGCCTGGAGTATAACACTCATCTAGAATATATGCAAGGTTCTGCATCCCATCATTGGCACCACAAAAATACTGCTTAACATACAAAAATATTCCATGACTACAAAAATGTCCTTTGTGGTCTCTCTCCCCAAATTCTACCATCCTCTAATCCCAGGCAACTATGAATTTGTTCTCTTGATCTATAATTTTGTTATTACTGTAATGCTACATAAATAAGTACAGCATATAACTTTGAATTTGGATTGTTTGACTCAGAACAATGCCTCATAAGTCTATCCAGATTATATATCAAACATATTGTCCATGTAATCACTGAGTAGTTTTCTATGGTTTGGATTTACTACAGTTTGTTTAACCATTACCTAAAGGAATGCATTTTGATTATTTTTTTGGTTTTGTCTTACAAATAAGATAGTATGAAAAATCAGACATAGGTTTTTGTATGAACATAAATTTACGTTCTCTTCAAAAAATCCTTAGCAGTGAAGTTGTTAGGTCTTAAGACAACTGTGACTACAGTTTTATAAGAAACAATCACGCGGGGCTGGAGAGATGGCTCAGTGGTTAAGAGCACCGTCTGCTCTTCCAGAGGACCCGGGTTCGATTCCCAGCACCCACATGGCAGCTAACAACTGTCTGTAGTTCCAGTTCCAAGCAAACACCAGGACAAATAAATAAATAAACAAAATAAAGTTAAAAAAAAAAAAAAACTATCACGCCCAATGCTTCCGATTCCGCTCCCGGGACCAAGAGATGTCTGCAGAGTCCCAGCGCACTCTAGAGCAGGGGCAGGTAAACTCTGCCCCTGACCACATCCACAGCTCCTGCTGAGGGCATTTGCACGACTACCCACCACGACCTCGAACTGAGCTAACCAACTACAGGGGTCTCTGAAGGGCAGATTCAGACCCCGCCCAGAGGTGAGGAGGGGTCACCAGGCCTCAGCGCCTATATCC